>CM042409.1:9381435-9398935 GCA_023634145.1 Thymallus thymallus
ATCTCTACCCCGCTCTTCATCTCTACCCCGCTCTTCATCTCTACCCCCCTCTTCATCTCTACCCTCCTCTTCTCTCTTCCCTCCTCCCCTCTCCTCCATTTCCAGACAGTAATACAATACGTTAGATGTATGTATCTATAGATAAGGTTGTTAGTGTTGCTTCCCACTGGTGCTGCTGCCATCACTGAAGATCCATCTCAATTGCCTTAAGAGGCTTCTCTCTCCTCTCTCATTTCCTCTCCTCTCTTAATTCCTCTCTCCTCTCCCCTCTCTCTTCTCTTATTTCCTCTCGCCTCTCCCCCTCTCCTCTCTTATTTCCACTCTCCTCTCCCCCTCTCTTCTCTCATTTCCTCTCCTCTCTCATTTCCTCTCTCCTCTCCTCTCTTATTTCCTCTCGCCTCTCCCCCTCTCCTCTCTCATTTCCTCTCCTCTCTCATTTCCTCTCTCCTCTCCTCTCTTATTTCCTCTCGCCTCTCCCCCTCTCCTCTCTTATTTCCACTCTCCTCTCCCCCTCTCCTCTCTCATTTCCTCTCCTCTCTCATTTCCTCTCTCCTCTCCCCTCTCTTCTCTTATTTCCTCTCTCCTCTCTTATTTCCTCTCTCCTCTCTCCTCATCTCCACTATCTTTATATATTTTCTCCCCATCTAATCTCCACACACCCTCTCCTTCAGGCACTGGGATGGTGGGAAGTTGGTTATGTGTGTGTGCATGTGTACGCTCGGACGTGTGTGTGCATGTGCAAGCATGCGTGTGTGTTGATGCAGATCTAGCAGCCGCAGTGTCTTGGCTCTGGTCTCTGGTTCACACCTCTGTTAATGCTGTTTTAATGAAGTCATTCATCACAGCCTCCCCTAAATCCTCATGACCACACACACACACACACACACACACACACACACACACACACACACACACACACACACACACACACACACTGTTCTCCTGAGCAGTATCTCCATCTGTTTGGTTTGTGTGTGAGGACACTGTGTTCTCCCTCTGGTTGCTTACTATAGTATTACAGTAGAGCAGAGAATCAGACTGATTCTAATTGGCACAACTACAAAATTTAACTGCTGTTTTCCCAATCATCAAAGCAGCAATGGAGGAGATCCCTAGTGGCGCAGCGGTCTAGTGCACTGCATCTCAGTGCTAGAGGCGTCACTACAGACACCCTTGTTCGAATCCAGGCTGTAACACAACCGGCCGTGATTGGGAGTCCCATAGGGCGGCGCACAATTGGCCCAGCGTTGTCCGGGTTTGGCCGGTGTAGGCCGTCATTCTAAATAAGTTCTTAACTGACTTGCCTAGTTAAATAAAGGTTAAATAAAGAAAGGAGATCTCTCCCCTTTTCAATCAGAGTGTGGGAGTGTGTCTGTGAGTGTGTGTTACATGGTTATTATAGAACACCAAGGTAGCACTCTCATCTGTAGCCATGAAATGCTTTGAAAGGCTGGTCATGGCTCACATCAACACCATTATCCCAGAAACCCTAGACCCACTCCAATTTGCATACCGCCCCAACAGATCCACAGATGATGCAATCTCTATTGCATTCCACACTGCCCTTTCCAACCTGGACAAAAGGAACCCCTACGTGAGAATGCTGTTCATTGACTACAGCTCAGCGTTCAACACCATAGTGCCCTCCAAGCTCATCACTAAGGAACCTGGGACTGAACACCTCCCTCTGCAACTGGATCCTGGACTTCCTGACGGGCCGCCCCTAGATGGTGAGGGTAGGCAACAACACATCCGCCACGCTGACCCTCAACACAGGTGTCCCTCAAAGGATCTGATCGTGGACTACAGGAAACGGAGGGCCGAGCACGCCCCTATTCACATCGACAGGACTCTAGTGGAGCGGCTTGAGAGCTTCAAGTTCCTCGATGTCCACATCAGTAGGGATCTATCATGGTCCACACAGTCATGAAGAGGGCACCACAACGCCTCTTCCCGCTCGGGAGGCTGAAAAGATTTGTCATGGGTGCTCAGATCCTGAAAAAGTTATACAGCTGCACCATTGAGAGCATCTTTACTGGCTGCATCACCGCTTGGTATGGCAACTGCCACCCAGGTCATAGACTGTTCGCTCTGCTACCCCACGGCAAGTGGTACCGATGCACCAAGTCTGGAACCAACCGAATCCGTAGCAGCTTCTACCGCCAAGCCTTAAGACGGCTAAATAGTTTGGTTAAAAACTATTTAACCATCTGCATTGACCATTTTCCCACTAACTTTTTTGATCACATAGGCTGCTACTACTTTTTATTATCTGTCACTTTATTCCTAGTTATATGTACGTATCTATCTCAATTACCTCGTACCCCTGCACATCACCTTGGGAACTGGTATCCCCTGTATATAACCAAGTTATCGTTATTTATTATGTAATTATTATTACTTTTAGTATTACCTGTTTTAATGTTCTATTATTTCTCTATTTTCTTTCTCTCTGCGTTGTTGGGAAGGGCCCGTAAGTAAACATTTCACTGTTAGTCGGCACCTTTTGTTTACGAAGCATGTGACAAATAACATTTTATTTTATTTGAGACCTGCTCCGACTCTGTCAACAGTAAGACAGCTAAAATCATGCATTGTAAAAAAAAAACGGAAAGAGAGCGGCTAAAACCATGATTTGGTCAAACAGTAAAGATCATTATCCTCCTGATCCTCCCCCGTGCATGCGCTCGAGAGCAAAATGCGTTCTGGTCGTATAACATTTAAAAATGCAATTGCGAGAAAAAGACGGCTTTGGAAGCTTCGTCCCCTTGTCCTTGTCGAAGAGAGAAGGGTCTCAACTTTCTGTAGGTATAATTAACTCTCAATATTCAGCTTAATAGCAACAATTCTACAACCAAGATATGGCTTTGAGATATGCAGCGGTGCGCTTAGAATGCACACCGGCCATTGCGAGGGCATAGCCCTATAGGTTTCATGGTTAGTAGCCTACAACTGCAACGTTTTTTTTAGGACATTACATTACATTTACTGTTGGATGAATGCATGGCTACTAGCAGTGGGTAGTCTATTATACTTAGAATTAGCGATCTAGTTGAGTGTTTTGAGTTTCCACTTGCTCATGTGTTGAACCCCAAATAAATGAGTATATGATACTAGTTAGTGCACCTAAATATGTATTTAATTAATCTCTATTTAACAAAAATACAAAGGATATTCCGGAGTCCTATTTCAACAGTCAAATAATAAAGCTATAGTCTAATTGTCAACCCAAAATGAATGTCAGTAATTGGATTAGGTTGCACATCAACATATCATGAATCATGCGTTCCTGCTTGGGACATGAATAACTCCATAGACTCCATAGCCTACTATAAAAGGTAGTGGCACCAGTGACATCAGGGGAAAATGTTAGTCTGGAGCCCTGTAGTAATTAACACTTACGGGAGGTGTGGATTTAGTGGAACCTGTATGATGGGCACTAACTTTCAATAAAAGTTTTTAGATTTAATTTTATAACATATGAGGCTTAAAGGGACATTTCTAAAATGTTCAACTTCATATTCATCATCTCCAGCACCACCCCAACATCAACAAACAGTTGAAGTCGGAAGTTTACATGCACCTTAGCCAAATACATTTAAACTCAGTTTTTCACAATTCCTAACATTTAATCCTAGTAAAAATTCCCTGTCTTAGGTCAGTTAGGATCACTACTTTATTTTAAGAATTTGAGATTTCAGAATAATAGTAGAGATAATTATTTATTTCAGCTTTTATTTCTTTCATCACATTCCTAGTGGGTCAGAAGTTTACATACACTCAATTAATATTTGGAAGCATTGCCTTTTAAATTGTTTAACTTGAGTCAAACGTTTCGGGTAGCCTTCCACAAGCTTCCCACAATAATTTGGGTGAATTTTGGCCCATTCCTCCTGACAGAACTGGTGTAACTGAGTCAGGTTTATAGGCCTCCTTCTTCGCACACGCTTTTTCAGTTCTGCCCACAAATGTTTCTATAGGATTGAGGTCAGGGCTTTGTGATGGCCACTCCAATACCTTGACTTTGTTGTCCTTATGCCATTTTGCCACAACTTTGGAAGTATGCTTGAGGTCATTGTCCATCTGGAAGACAGATTTGCGACCAAGCTTTAACTTCCTGACTGATGTCTTGAGATGTTGCTTCAATATATCCACATAATTTTCCTTCCTCATGATGGCATCTATTTTGTGAAGTGCACCAGTCCCTCCTGCAGCAAAGCACCCCCACAACATGATGCTGCCACCTCTGTGCTTCATGGTTGGGATGGTGTTTTTCAGCTTGCAAGCCTCCCCTCTTTTCCTCCAAACATAACGATGGTCATTATGGCCAAACAGTTCTACTTTTGTTTCATCAGACCAGAGGACATTTCTCCAAAAAGTACAATCTTTGTCCCCATGTACAGTTGCAAACCGTAGTCTGGCTTTTTTATGGCGGTTTTGTAGCAGTGGCTTCTTCCTTGCTGATCGTCCTTTCAGGTTATGTCGATATAGGACTAGTTTTACTGTTGATATAGATACTTTTGTACCGGTTTCCTCCAGCATCTTCACAAGGTCCTTTGCTGTTATTCTGGGATTGATTTGCACTTTTCGCACCAAAGTACGTTCATCTCTAGGAGACAGAATGCGTCTCCTTCCTGAGCGGTATGACGGCTGCGTGGTCCCATGGTGTTTATACTTGCGTACTATTGTTTGTACAGATTAACGTGGTACCTTCAGGCGTTTGGAAATTGCTCCCAAGGAGGAACCAGACTTGTGGAGGTCTACAATTTATTTTCTGAGGTCTTGGTTGATTTCTTTTGATTTTCCCATGATGTCGAGCAAAGAGGCATTGAGTTTGAAGGTAGGCCTTGAAATACATCCACAGGTACACCTCCAATTGACTCAAATGATGTCAATTAGCCTATCAGAAGCTTCTAAAGCCATTACATAATTTTCTGGAATTTTCCAAGTTGTTTAAAGGCAAAGTCAACTTAGTGTATGTAAACTTCTGACCCACTGGAATTGTGATATAGTGAATTATAAGTGAAATAATCTGTCTGTAAACAATTGTTGGAAGAATTACTTTTGTCATTCACAAAGTAGATGTCCTAACCGACTTGCCAAAACTATAGTTTGTTAACATGAAATCTGTGGAGTGGTTGAAAAATGAGTTTTAATGACTTCAACCTAAGTGTATGTAAACTTCTGACTTCAACTGTATGTGAAAATGGCACGTTTCTATGTTTTGTAGTGAAAAAGATAGAGAAGAATAAGTGTTTCCAATGACATCATTTATTTATTTATTTTATTTTTTATTTAACTAGGCAAGTCAGTTAAGAACAAATTCTTATTTACAATGACGGCCTAATGACGGTAATAAATATACTACAGAGTTATTCACGTCCCAAACAGGGATTCATGATGTGTTGATGTGCAACCTAATCCAGTGACTGACATTAATTTTGGGTTGACAATTAGACTAGCTTTATTGTTTTACTGTTGAAATAGGACTCTATTTTTGTTCAATAGAGATTAATTAAATACATCAACCAATTAGGCAATTAGTAGGCAAAGCTTAATCACAATTGGTCAAAATCACATGATGCACACTGATGATGTAATTGGAAACACTAATCACTCTTTATCTTTTTGTACTACAAAACATAGGGGGTACTGGAGATGGTGAATATGAAGTTGAAAAATTGTAACGTTACCAGCACGCACAGTGACGTCGTCTCGTGTGGATAAAATGCCAGGGCCGAATTCTTGTCCCAGTCCGGCCCTGGCAGCATTTACCTGCCAGATTCAGAAGCTCGCCTTACTAAGATTATTTAATGAGAATGGGACCATTTATATCATAAATAAGCAAAATAATTGCACATTCTGGAATTATCTAGTGATTAACGGTGCAAAGCATTTGTGTCGGGTATCGCGATATTTGGGAGTGGCATGTCGTAGAAGAGGTCCCCTCAAATATTTGTCAACTCTAGTGTGTGCGTGTGTGTGCGCGACAATAGTGTCCCTCTGGCTAGAGTGTATTTTGTAGTTGTGCCAATAAATTTATATACCCTCAGTAGGGGATAGCATTAACCTCTTCTCTACCCCCAACGGACCTGTGGTGCCCTTCCGCTTCTTACTCAAACCAGATGTCCCCTCAGCACACACACACAACACATACACACACACACACACACACAGAGACACACAGACACACACACACACAGACAGACAGCCTCCCAGTCACAAGCACTTAGATGTATATCAGACGTCATAAGTCATTATCACAGGGTTAGGAGGACACACACACACGCAGGGCTGTTAACGTGTGCAAGTAATACTACATACAGTTAACATGTGCATGTAATACTACATACTGTTTACGTGTGCAATGAAATACTACATGTGTAACTTAGTGACTGGGTGTTTATGTCAGTGGGTTCAGGGGTTAGAGGTCAGGGGTGATATACCAGAGAGAGGAAGTGGAGTTGAGGGACCGCAGACATCAGGCTGAGCCCCACTGGTTTGACGACTGTCTGGGGGCTGTTGGAGACGACTGTCTGGGGGCTGTGGGAGACGACTGTCTGGGGGCTGTGGGAGACGACAGTCTGGGGGCTGTGGGAGACGACTGTCTTACCCGTCTCTCACACACATACCCCTCTTATCAGACAAACTTAAAAGGGCTGCTCCATGTCTCTGTCTCTGTCTCTGTCTTCCTCCTCTCCTCCCCTCTCCCCCTGTCCTCTCCTCTTTCCTCTCCCCTCTCCCCCTCAATCAAATGTATTTATAAAGCCATTTATAAAGTGCCTATACAGAAACCCATGTCCTCTCCTCCCCTCTCACCACTGTCTTTTTCTCTCCCCCCTCTCACCACTGTCCTCCCCGCTCACCACTCTCTTCTCCTCTGCCTCCTTTCCCCCTTTCCACATTCCGACTCAGCCCATCTGCTCAAAACAGAATGGAAATGGGAACATCCCTCTCCCTGTGTGGCGCACACACACACATTCCTGGTGTGCAGGGCCCCGTACACAACAAAGATGAGGGGATGTGTGTATTCCTGTATGCTAAGTGCTGCTGAGGGGGAATCCTTAATCTCTACTCTACTGGCCAACACTTCAGCCACAGCCAGCACAATCAACAGGCTTCTCCTCTCTCTACTCCCTCTCCACCCCACTCTCTCTCTACCCCTCACATATTTTCACTTTGTCATTATGGGGTATTTTGTGTAGATGGGTGAGAGAAAAAATATATTGAATCCGTTTTGAATTCAGGCTGTATACTTTCTGAAGACACTATGTACACCAGTAGGTATATTCGAGAGAGATATGTCAAGAATCCAGTATATATATAAATATGTAGTGTGTTTTAAATAACAAATCCCTCTCTCTTCTCCCTCTCCATCCCCCTCTCTCTCTCTTCTCCCTCTCCATCCCCCTCTCTCTCTCTTCTCCCTCTCCACCCCCCCCTCTCTCTCTCTTCTCCCTCTCCACCCCCCCCTCTCTCTCTCTTCTCCCTCTCCACCCCCCCCTCTCTCTCTCTTCTCCCTCTCCACCCCCCCTCTCTCTCTCTTCTCCCTCTCCACCCCCCTCTCCCTCTCTCTTCTCCCTCTCCACCCCCCTCTCCCTCTCTCTTCTCCCTCTCCACCCCCCTCTCCCTCTCTCTTCTCCCTCTCCATCCCCCTCTCTCTCTCTTCTCCCTCTCCATCCCCCTCTCTCTCTCTTCTCCCTCTCCACCCCCCTCTCTCTCTCTCTTCTCCCTCTCCATCCCCCTCTCTCTCTCTCTTCTCCCTCTCCATCCCCCTCTCTCTCTCTCTTCTCCCTCTCTCTCCCTCCTCTCTCCCCTTCTAGTCCTTTTCTTCTCTGACAGTGGGATTGGTAGTAGAACACGCAAACATATGTGCTCCAGCAGCTACTGCATTCCTCAGGAATATCTCCCAAATACACACACACTTGCACGCTAACACACACCCACACATACTGTCCACACAATAGGTCATGCTAGGTCAGAACCCCATGCTTCAGATCTACATTTATCACATACTGGCAACTCACTAGACACAAGCAAGATCTCTAGTGTCATAACCCTCTCTCTCTCTCTCTCTCTCTCTCTCTCTCTCTCTCTCCTTTTCTGTGTGTAAAGGTTGCATTGTGCGGTAACTCAAGTATTCTCTGTGGGGCCTAGGTCACATGACTCTGACTGATTCCCCCTCTGAAATGTTGGTGTTAAGGGTTGGTTCATTCTGTTGGTGTGATGATGATGATGAGTCTTGAGGGTTGGTTCATTCTGTTGGTGTGATGATGAGAGTTGAGGATTTCAAATGTTTAGAGTTGAGAGTCCGAGCTTCTGGAACATCCAAGATTCCGTCCATCCAGGGTTTTCTGAATGTTACGCTGGCTCCGGTGATGAAAGCAGGCCTTTATGATGTCATACCTCCAGCAGGACAGGAGGGTGAAGGGTTAATGTGTCCTGCGCTGTGAGTCAGGCCCCCTGCAGTAATTCCCTCCATTGTGTAATGTCCAGCCCTGCAGATGACTGCGTTCTCATTCTCTGCATTATGAGAGGGCTTATAGATCCCACTGCGGTCTGATTTCAGCAGTCTCAACACAGCGCAGAACACCATCATTACCCCTAATAGTAAGCTCTAACTGATTTATTACTGCACACACTACATACGTTTTGATAGGCTTGCTTTTGATTTAGCGATTTGACTTTTAAAGATGTTTCTTGTTGTTGCCTTTTATATCGAGATGATGGAGAACAAAATCGTGTCTTTGTGATAAAGGGAGAGATTTTTTTTTATTTCTCGCTTTCTGTGAGCTTGAGAGGCGTAGCAGCTTCAGCAGCAGGACTCTGGCAGATCAAACATGCTTCCTGTGTGGATAAGAGAGAGAAAGAGAGAGAGAAGGGGGGAGAGAGAGGAGGAGAGAGAGGAGGAGAGAGGGAGATTTTATTGTTTGTCTATTTCATTTGCTTTGGCAATGTAAACATATGTTTCCCATGCCAATAAAGCCCTTTGAATTTAATTGGGGGGGGGGGCGGGGGTTTGAGGGAGGGGTTGAGGGAGAGCGAGAGCAGCTCTTTGTAGTCTGTCTGATAAACAGCATTTTTAAAGACGGTCCAGAACAACAAACATGAGTGCTGACCATTTTGTGTGTGAGAGAGATGGAGAGATGTCAGTCTCTGTGTGAAAGTAGTGTGCTCTCCTCTCGCTTTTCAGCGCTGTGGCACCATCAATAATTCACCAGCACATCACACAATTCAATGCTGCACAGCACCCCCTCTCTATACCCCCTCTCTCTTCCCACTCCTACCCACAATTGCTCCCTTTCTCTCTCTACCCTTCCTTACCCTCTCTCTCTCTCTCTCTCTCACTCAATCTCTGCTTCTTCCCCCTCCTTCCCTCATTTTTCATACTCCCATCGCTATTTCTCTTTCTCTGAATGTCTCTCACCCTCTCTCTGTTTCCTCAGGCTGTTGTAGGTCTGAGCTCCAGTTCCACTTGTTGTTTTTGTTGGTTGCCCCTCTGTTACTCTCCTCCCTCATCTTCCTCTCTTCCTCTTCTCTTTCTGCAGGCTCCTCGCATATCAGGACTCTCTTTCCTGAGGAATGTCTCTATCTGTGTCTGTCTCTCTCTCCCCTTCCATCTCGTCTCAGTTTCTCTCCGTGTCTCCCTCTCCCAGTCGTATTTCCCCGACAGTGAGGGGCCAAGTGAGGGGCCAGTGAGGGATTAGGGTTAATGTGTGTGTGTGGGGGGGCCAAGGGGACAGTGCTCTGCTCCACTATGTTTCTCAAATTCTGAGGTCAATCTGGATTAGAAATGGCGTGTCATGTATCATCTGACCTGAGCTCACAAGGACACAGCCTAAGGGGCTCTGAGGGCACGGGACACACTGGAACTATCAGTCAGGGGATAGCCTCCTGTTGACTATCAGTCAGTTGCTAGCGTGTTGTTAGCTCACCCTGTTGATTCTCAGTCAGCTGCTAGCGTGTTAGCTCACCCTGTGGACTGTCTGACAGGGGCTAGCATAGTCTAGTTTAGCGGTGTTCGCTTGCCCTTGGGTGAGGAGTCAGATTAACAGACTGTGAAAATCATCCATGTAATGGTTATGATGTGTTTCATGACATTGACATTTGAGCTGTGCGTCATATGTATCCTATTCCTATGTGTATGATGTAGTGTTGCACAGTATACCAGGTACTAGAATTTGTGTTACTTCTGTCAAATGTGTCTAACGTGATTGAGAGGATCAAGTCTGTCTATCAGCATAGCCCCCTTTTATAGCGCAAAGAGAAAAGTGCCTGCTCCACTTACTCATTCATTGCTAGAGCTGTCTGGGCATTGTTAGCTCCCCACTCATACTGCACAGAAGTTAACACACTTGAATAATGCAACACGGCATGTAGAAATGTGGAGACTGTTCATTACTGTTCGCAAAACAATGTCCATACAGGCTATAACGCTTTTACAATGCAAGACGATACTGGTAGATTCCAGCTTTAATAGGCTAACTTTCCTTGCTGGCTTACAGCTGAAGCAATAGAGATGGGACCAAGTCACTATTATTCGAGTCACAAGCAAGTCACAAGGTTCGAGTCTCAAGTTGACTCCCAAGTAGAACGGGTCAAGACGCAAGTCAAGTCATGCATTCTAAGAGCAAGTCGTGTCACACGTTTAAATAAAAAAAAAAAAATCTATACATGCAAGGACCTAAACTACAATTCTTTGTCTATTTATTGAGGCTACCAGAAAGCTCTTTTCATTATTTTGTCTACAACATATTTTTATTAGCCTATATAATTGTAAAATCTGTAGCTGCCATAAAGGCGTGAAATCAGCTGAAGGCAAGGCAGGTTGACATGCAGTGTTGGTCATCCAATGGTGAAGGTGCCATATCATACAAAATATACAAGTAGATTTAACCAAATATACACGGGCAATAGCCCAAAAGAAATAGCCTCTATATCAGGCTAACCTGTCCTATCTGAACGGACACTGGTAGAGGGCAAGACTGTACACCTTCCCCTTGAGAAACCAAATCGAATCTGTCTAACAGGAGCTCAAACATGTAGGCCTACATTATATAAACACTTGGCCCCCAGGACCATACAATTACCCAATTGGCAATTACAACCAATAAACTGGTTCTACAATGTAAAAGGCACTTTCCACACGCATTGTTACATTGGTACATTTGTATTAATCAGACTTAATGATTATTAATGATATTTCAACACCATGCATACATGGAACAATAATTTTCTCTTATTCAACGTTCTGACTCGTAGCCTATTTCTATGGGCACTGAGGTGCGCACACTCCTATTACGCAAAACAAAAATGACAGATACATATGACACAGACACACGGAACTCCGACATAATCCGGGAACTATGAACAAAGGAAACCATACATTGAATTAAATAAACAGAACTTCTACCTCATGAGTTCATGTGCACTATAAACATCACTTCCACTCCGAGCAAGGTAATAAATAGTTGGCTATAAAATGAAAATGTGTTGTAGGCCTAAGAAGCATGAAACAGAAATGTCTACGTGTTGCAATAAACAGTACAGGGATGGAATGATGAAAAGCGCTAGCAATTATAGTATTGGATGAGATCTAGATTTACCACATAGGGCCTTTGTATTTAAACATGTGACAGCAACAGCAAACATTTCAACAAGAGAGAAAAAAAGCCCTCTCCCCTGGCGGGAGTTTGGAGAGTGCAAGTGAAGAGCTGCGCCTATGGTGCGTCTTTACTACAGTAATAATTCATTTGAACAACAAATTCCAATATGCAAGCTTCATAAGTAAATAATGAATTTCAAGCAATTGTTTCATACCAAAAGAGCAGTAGGCCTATACTAGTAATTGTTGCTCCATTGCTGCTGGTTAATATTCTTGATTACTAAATTTGTTTGCTGCAGCATATTTATTTATTATGGCAATTCTCTCTCCCTACTATTTGACGTTTACACTGCACCTGATCCTATAGCTGTAGAGAAAATCATCAATCTGTTCGCTTTGCCGAATTGGCCTTATTTTTTTGTGTGGTATAATTCTGGTATCGTTTTGGCATCAAGTATCGTAATACTAAACCTTGTATCGGTATCAAAGTCAAGTGACAACACTAGTATGGGTAATGTGTGTATGGCCAGTTCAGCCAACTGTTAAGATGTGTTTGTGACACCAGAAGAATGACTGTGTGTGTGTGTGTAATAGCTAGCTGGTGCTGTGGTGTTTGAGCTGTAGTACAAAGGCTCTCTTCACAGTGATCCAGACCAGTAGGCCTGTGTGTCAGACAGTTCACAGGCTCTGATCAGCCCTCTTTACCAGAGGATGAAAACGGTGGGGAAGTTAGTACCACATGTGGCCATGCCCTGTCACACACCCATACACACTTAGTCTGTGACGCTGCTCTCTCTCTCTATTTATCCATAAATGTGATTTCAAAAATGTATTCTCGCTCTCTTTTTTTGACGAGCGTGGGTCTTTGGAACTCGCTTTGTAACAGATGTGTGTGTCAGAGTGATAAAAACCATGTTTGCCAATGGGCTGGTGATTTGATCAGACACAGGAAGCCATGTTAGACCAGTACTGTTAGACCATGTGTTTGATGTATTTGATACCATTCCACTGATCCAGCCTGTCCTCCCTAATTAAAGTGCCACCAACCTCCTATGCAATTTAGAGATTGTACAGTATCTAGGGTGTGTGTGTGTGTGTGTGTCCCTCCTCCGTAATGTGGTCTAGTCTCCAACACAAAGGCTGGTGGTTCTGACGGCTAGATGAAGATCATCACATATCAGCAGCTATGCCCCCCCCCCCCTCTCTCTTTCCCAGCCTTTGTTTGATGCGCCACTGATGCCCTCTGGAATTTTGTGATAATGAGAGTGCGTATTGCTGCTGCACGCACACAAACACACAGAGGAGAGGAGAGGGGGTGGGGAAGAGGAGAGGGGGTGGGCTAGGGATGTGGAGAAAGAGTAGGGAGAGGAGAGGAAGAGGCAGAGGTAGAGAGAACGTGTTTCCTTGCAGGTAACCATGGTTGACAGAGGAAGAACATTGATTTCAAGCACCACCCTCCTTTTAAAGCTTCCAGTCTGTTATTCTGACTCAATCAGCATGACAGAGTGATCTCCAGCCTTGTCCTTGGAAATGTTTTTTGGGGATTAAGTTCATTTTCATGGCAAAGAGGGACTTTGCAATTAATTGCAATTCATCTGATCACTCTTCATGACATTCTGGAGTATATGCAAATTGCCATCATCAACACTGAGGCAGCAAACTTTGTGGAGACCAATACTTGTGTCATTCTTAAAACTTTTGGCCACGACTGTACAGTCAATAACACAATTGAGAATCTATATACAGTGTGTAAATGTAGTGCAAAATGCAGTAAGGTTAGGAAGGTAGGACAAGAAATAGGCCATAGTGGCGAAATAAGTTACAAATTAGAATTAACACTGGAGTGACAGATGTGCAAATAGAGATACTGGAGTGCAAAATGAGCAAAAATAATAAATATGGGGATGAGGTAGTAGGGTGGGCTATTTACAGAAGGGCTATATACAGGTGCAGTGATCGATAAGCAGCTCTGACAGCTGATGCTTAAAGTTAGTGAGGGAGATAGGAACCTCTAGCTTCAAGGATTTTTGCAATTCGTTCCAGTCATTGGCAGCAGAGAACTGGAAGGAATGGCGGCCAAAGGAGGTGTTGGCTTTGGGGGTGACCAGTGAAATATACCTGCTGGAGCGCATGCTACGGGTGGGTGTTGCTATGGTGACCAGCGAGTTGAGATAAGGCAGGGATTTACTTAGTAAAGACTTATAGATGACCTGGAGCCAGTGGGTTTGGCGACGAATATGTAATGAGGGCCAGCCAACGAGAGCATACAGGTCGCAGTGGTGGGTAGTATATGGGGCTTTGGTAACAAAACGGATGGCACTGTGATAGATTACATCCAATTTGCTGAGCAGAGTGTTGGAGGCTATTTTGTAAATGACATCGCCGAAGTCAAGGATCGGTAGGATTGTTCGTTTTACAAGGGCATGTTTGCCAGCATGAATGAAGGAGGCTTTGTTGCGAAATAGGAAGCCAATTTAATTTTGGATTGGAGATGGGGGGGTAGCCAGGTGGAAAGCATGGCCAGCCGTAGCAAAATGCTTATTGACATTTTAGATAATCGTGAATTTATCGGTGGTGACAGTGTTTCCTAGCCTCAATGCAGTTGGCAACTGGGAGGAGATGCTCTTATTCTCATGGACTTTACAGTGTCCCAGAAATTTTGGGAATTAGTACTACAGGATGCAAATTTCTGTTTGAAAAAGCTGGCCTTTGCTTTTCTAACTGACTGTGTGTATTTGTTCCTGACTTCCCTGAAAAGTTGCATATCGCCGGGGCTATTCGATGCTAATGCAGTGCGCCACAGGATGTTTTTGTGTTGGTCAAGTGCAGTCAAGTCTGGGGTGAACCAAGGGCTATATCTGTTCTTAGTTCTTAGTTTTTTGCTTATTTAGGATGGTGAGGAAAGAACTTTTAAAGAACCACCAGGCATCCTCTACTGTTGGGATGAGGTCAATATCCTCCCAGGATACCTGGGCCAGGTCGATTAGAAAGGCCTGCTCGCAAGAGTGTTTTAGGGAGCGTTTGACCGCGGACCCATTACAAACGCAGGCAATGAGGCAGTGATCGCTGAGATCCTGGTTGAAAACAGAGTAGAGAGAATTATTTATTTCAGCTTGTATTTATTTCATCACATTCCCAGTGGGTCAGAAGTTTACATACACTCAATTAGTATTTGGTAGCATTGCCTTCAAATTGTTTAACTTGGGTCAAACATTTCGGGTAGCCTTCCACAAGTTGGGTGAATTTTTGCCCATTCCTCCTGACAGAACTGGTGTAACTGAGTCAGGTTTGTAGGCTTCCTTGCTCGCCGTTTTGCCCACAAATGTTCTATAGGATTGAGGTCAGGGCTTTGTGATGGCCACTCCAATACCTTGACTTTGTTGTCCTTAAGCCATTTTGCCACAACTTTGGAAGTATGCTTGGGGTCATTGTCCATTTGGAAGACCCATTTGTGACCAAGCTTTAACTTCCTGACTGATGTCTTGAGATGTTGCTTCAATATATCCACATAATTTTCCTTCCTCATGATGGCATCTATTTTGTGAAGTGCACCAGACCCTCCTGCAGCAAAACCGCCATAAAAAAGTACGATCTTTGTCCCCATGTACAGTTGCAAACCGTAGTCTGGCTTTTTTATGGCGGTTTTGGAGCAGTGGCTTCTTCCTTGCTGAGTGGCCTTTCAGGTTATGTCGATGTAGGACTTGTTTTTCTGTGGATATAGATATTTTTGTACCTGTTTCCTCCAGCATCTTCACAAGGTCCTTTACTGTTGTTCTGGGATTGATTTGCCCTTTTCACACCAAAGTACGTTCATCTCTAGAAGACAGAATGTGTCTCCTTCCTGAGCGTTATGACAGCTGCGTGGTCCCATGGTGTTTATACTTGCGTACTATTGTTTGTACAGATGAACATGGTACCTTCAAGCATTTGGAAATTGCTCCCAAGGATGAACCATACTTGTGGAGGTCTACATTTTTTTCCTGAGGTCTTGGCTGATTTATTTTGATTTTGAGAAAAGAGGCACTGAGTTTGAAGGTAGGCCTTGAAATACATCCACAGGTACACCTCTAATCAGAAGCTTCTAAAGCCATGACATCATTTTCTGGAATTTTCCAAGCTGTTTAAAGGCACAGTCAACTTAGTGTATGTAAACTTCTGACCCACTGGAATTGTGACACTGAATTATAAGTGAAATAATCTGTCTTTAAACAATTGTTGGAAGAATTACTTGTGTCGTGCACAAAGTAGATGTCCTAAACGACTTGCCAAAACTATAGTTTGTTAACATGAAATCTGTGGAGTGGTTGAAAAATGACTTTTAATGATTTCAACCTAAGTGTATGTAAACTTCCGACTTCAACTGTATGTTGTGGGGCTTAAACTGCATCCCTGTCTCACCCCACGGTCCTGTGGAAAGAAATGTGTGTGTGATTTTTCTCTGTTGAGAATTTCCTTATTCATTTCTAGCCACATGTAAAATGTTCCTGTTTTGACTAATTTAATAGAGTGGGTTAGGTCTGCTCTATAACAAATTAGCACACCCCCTGAGTCTCTTCCCTGTTTCACACCTGGTAGTTTGGTGGATGGGACTACCAGCTCTCTGTAACATAGAGGGTAACCAGTGGGTCCATCACCTTTATACCATGTTTCTTGTAGGATGATAATGTATGGGTTCCTGGTTTTTAAGCCAAAGGCAGATGACCTCAGACCTTGTATATTCCAGAATTAGATAGTAAAAGCTTTATGTTCCATAGTGTCTAGTGTTGTTTTTGTGTGAGCAGAGCATTTGATACATACTTCTTAGGTCGCAGGATGGTGCTTGGGTGGGTGTAATAGTGGGGGTTGGGCCTGTTGCTCTGCTCACGGCCTGGGCATATGTCCTGCTGTCATGTTGAGGTCCTTGCCGCAAGGGCAGGAGGCATGGGGTGGCCAGAAGGGGCATAGGTCTTATATGGGGGGGGGGCTATATTTGGTGTGGCCAAGGTTTGCTTGAGCTGGCCTTATATGGTTTGGGTGTGGCTGGTGATGCTGTGGTCTGGGTGTAGGTCCTCTTGGAGTGGGTTCTCTTGGTGCAGGTCCTTCAGGTGGGGGTCTTGCAGGTCTGGGAGGGTGTCTTATTGGTCTAGGTGGAGTGTACGTTGCTCTGTCGCTTCTATGTGAAGTGCTGAGCCTACTGTTGAGGGTGATGTCCTTCAGGGTCCTGGCAAAAGTTGGGATTGCTGCCTTGTAGTGGTGGACCTGGTCGTAAAGGCTGTTCAAGTCCAGGGTGGAGTTGTTGGCCAGGTAAACATTAGGTTTTGAGGCACAGTCTCGCGAAATGCTTGCATTCACCCTCTGTATGGTGGTGAATGTATTTTCGTGGTAGCGGGGTGGAGATAACCACTTGTGCCTTGGGTGAAAGTGGAAGAAGATTTTTCAATCACACCCTTGAGTGCTGTGTCAATGTGAATTTATCCTTCATTTCCTCTCTCTCTCTCTCTCTGTCTCTCTCTCTCCCCCTTCATCAGTGTCACCATTACTACCAACCACTGTTCTCTGGTGTAACAGAGTGTTGTGATTCCTGTCACTGTGTCTCCTCCACTAACCTCTCTCTCTCTCTGCCCACCAAAACCACCACACACACCATTCTGTAGGCACTTCCATCCACGTACCTCCACACACACCATTCTGTAGGCACTTCCATCCACGTACCTCCACACACACCACTCTGTAGGCACTTCCATCCACGTTAGGGGTCTGTGTGTGTGGCGGTTAACCCACATTTATTTGATTTCCAGGCTTGTGAAAGTGGGGTGAGGCCCTAGGGGGAGGGGAGGGGGCGCTGTAAATGGCTAAAGACCTCGTTAACTTTTTATAACCAGCCTTTTCTTTATGCATACAGAGCAGGACCCCTAC
>CM042409.1:11266435-11453935 GCA_023634145.1 Thymallus thymallus
AATGTGACTTGTCACCTACAGTACCAGTCAAAAGTTTGGACACACCTACTCATTCAAGAGTTTTTCTTTATTTTTACTGTTTTCTAAATTGTAGAATAATAGTGAAGACATCAAAACTATGAAATAACACATATGGATTTATATAGTAACCAAAAAAGAAATCAAAATATATTTATATCTGAGATTCTTCAAAGTAACCACCCTTTACCTTGATGACAGCTTTGCACACTCTTGGCATTCTCTCAACCAGCTTCATGAGGTAGTCACCTGGAATGGATTTTAATTAACAGGTGTGCCTTGTTAAAAGTTAATTTGTGGAATTGATTTCCTTCTTAATGCGTTTGAGTAAAACAGTTTTGTTGTGACAAGGTAGGGTTGGTATAGAGAAGACTGCTCAAATAAGCAAAGAGAAATTACAATCAATATTTACTTTAAGACACGAAGGTCAGTCAATCGCTATGATGAAACTGTCTCTCATAAGTTACCTCTGCAGAGGATGAGTTCATTACAGTTAACTGCATCTCAGAAATTGCAGCCCAAATAAATGCTTCACAGAGTTCAAGTAACAGACAGATCTCAACGTCAACTGTTCAGAGGAGACTGTGTGAATCAGGCCTTCATGGTCAAATTGCTGCAAAGAAACCACTACTAAAGGACACCAATAATAAGAAGAGACTTGCTTGGGCCAAGAAACATGAGCAATGGACATTAGACCGGTGGAAATCTGTCCTTTGGTCTGATGAGTCCAAATTGGAGATTTTTGGTTCCAACCATTGTGTCTTTGTGAGACGCAGAGTAGGTGAACGGATGATCCCCGCATGTGTGGTTCCCAACGTGAAGCATGGAGGAGGAGGTATGATGCTTTGCTGGTGACACAATCAGTGATTTATTTAGAATTCAAGTCACACTTAACCAGCATGGCTAACACAGCAATCTGCAGCGATTCGCCATCCCATATGGTTTGCGATTAGTGGGAATATCATTTGTTTTTCAACAGGACAATGGCCCAACACACCTTCAGGCTGTGTAAGGGCTATTTGATCAAGAAGGATAGTGATGGAGTGCTGCATCAGATGACCTGGCCTCCACAATCACCCAACCTCAATTGAGATGGTTTGGGATAAGTTGGACTGCGGAGTGAAGGAAAAGCAGCCAACAAGTGCTTAGCATATGTGGAACTCCTTCAAGACTGATGGAAAAGCATTCCAGGTGAAGCTGGTTGAGAGAATGCCAAGAATGTGCAAAGCTGTCATCAAGGAAAAGGGTGGCTACTTTGAAGAATCTCAAATATAATATATATTTTGATTTGTTTAACACTTTTTTGGTTACTACATGATTCCATATGTGTTATTTAATAGTTTTGATGTCTTCACTATTATTCCACAATGTAGAAAATAGTACAAATAAAGACAAACCCTTGAATGAGTAGGTGCGTCCAAACTTTTGACTGGTACTGTAAATGTCATCATCATCCTCATCATCATCATCATCATCATCATACCACAGTTACTATGTGCAGCATGGAGCACTGTGTGATGGCTGTCTCTTCACTGCAGTAAATTACATCAGATAGCTGTGTGGGATGTTCTTGAACACCAGGTCTGAGAACTGAAACGTGAGAACAATATGCACTTGAACAAACTATTGTAGTGGAAGATAGGAATAGTTCAGACATAGCCCCAGAGTGAATGTAGAGGAAAACAACTCTGACAGAATAGCACCCTTAGAAATTGACTTTATGTTCTATGAAAGGACCCTAATAAACACTCCTCATGGGTTTTACATGAGGAAAGAGGTGGTGCTATTCCCCCCTTCCTCTGAATTCCCTCCAAATGTCAGGGGGCAAGCATGAAGATGGCAAATATGAGGGATTATTTGTATTGATTTTCATATTTTATTTTCAATTAGGCAGAGGGCTTAAGTCTTGATTAGATTGGGCCTCTGGCTCTATTGCTATTGATTTGTGGTAGACTCCTCTAAATCCACTCTCTTCCGTATTACAGATCCCGGCTGCCTCCCCCGTGGGCTGTGTTTGCCATGTTACCAAACATGTAGTCTGCTTCTGATGGGGCCATTTGATTGAAAGTGACAAAATAACACACCTGCTGTCCCGTGGGCCCATTTCTATTACCCTGTTATGAACTTCCCTTGGGGGGTGAAGAAGCGTCATGCATACTGGGTAAGTGTGCAGAACAGACACTCCAGCATGATTCTGATCTTTAAACCTTATTTGGGGAATTTTTCGGGACATTTACAGCACAGAGAAGCACAGAACAGCCTCTCACGCCTTGAGGGATGTTGAGCGTGTGTGAATCCTCCAGTGATAAAGCTGGTGAATGACATCCTCCTACAAGAATCAACTTTTCATATATATCTATATTATTTTTTTAACAACCATTCACACATTAATGAGCTCCAATGTACAACATCACTCGGAGTGATTACTCTCTCTAAACATGAAGCTGTATTCACACAGATCAGATATGGCCATGCTTGCCAACCCATCTGGCTGAGCATGAGTGTAAAGACAATTATTTGCATGATCACACAGTCATTGTGTTGCATCCATCCATTGAGAAATTTAATTATAGGCAGTTCTTTCAGAGGAGAAGGACGGAAGTGAATACTCTGCCTGCCATCCACTATGACACACGTTTCTCACTATGTGTACAGTAACACACAAACCATTCAATCCAAATATACTGTATGTTCGGTAAGGAACTTCAAACCACTTTCAATATTACATCTTTGTATGGCAACCATATAACCCAAAACTGTCTCTCTTGTTCCCCACCTATATCAGTAGAATGTTTTGTTGTTGTAGAAATATGTGTAGACAATATACTTTTTTACATGTTAGTACTGCTGCCAGTATCTCCCAGCTTGTATTGTGTGTAAGGAAGTTCCTTATTTCCCTCATTAAGAGTAAATGATCCCACAAAGGCGGTATGATGGAGCTCCATGCCAGCACTGGGTTGTTCCCTTGGGACCTCGCCTACACACGCTGCAATCTGCCTCAAGAAGACGCCTGCTTCTCCCTGCCTGCTGCTGATATTAATTACAAACCCAGGACAAGGTATGGCTGTATGGCTTCAAGGCAGCATATCCCAGTCTCTGGCTCTGGGGCTGTGGGGGGGGAGGTTCATTAGAACACTGAGGAGCCACAGATGGTTTAGTAACATTCTAATGCAGGATGGTGGTAGGATGGTGGTATGTACCATACTCCATTGTGTTCATCAAATCATTATCAGATTACATAGACCAAACAATTGTACAATGCTCAAATTGTAGGGCTACCTTTAATCCCACACATTGTATTCAACAATCAAATGTCCTATTGTGCTATTATGACTGGAGTATTATTTTGTGGTTTGTAAATAACGTTTTGGAACCATTGATGCCTTTTTGGCATACATCTATGATAGCATTCCCATTTAAAAAGAGATGTATGCTTTCTCCCCAGAGGATTCAAGCTGACAGACAGGGACCTAATCCATACAGACTAAAAGAAAAATCTGTCATTCAAATCCGAGTTTTTAGTCTCCCTGTTTCTATTTACTAAAAGCTGTGAATGGTTTCATCTTCAAGTGAAATGAATAAGCACTTAGCTTACCTTTGATCCAGCCCTAAAATGTCACAACAATAATGCACATATACCTAGACAATATTCAGAACGACTAACATGTTGCATAAACATGTTTTGGGTTATTTTGTGTATTTTCTTATCAGGGGGATTTGCTTGGGCTCCTCAGAGGAATATGCTCTTAGCCCGATAGAACCGCTAAGTGAGAGATTATCAGGGACTCCTGAGAAGGGATAGGGATCCAAACCAATAGCCGATTGTTCCACAAGACTGCTTACACCTCCTTCAGAGGTGGTCAATGGCGAATGACAGACAGCAATATAATTCCTATTGAATGAAAGGTAAATGTCAATAATCAGATGAATATGTTTATTTTGCACCATTAAACCCAATTAAATGGGTATAATATACGTCAATTAGTATACTTGCAAACATAGTACAACTCATGTTCAATTACTGTCAAATGGTATGCTCATCATCCACAACAATCAACAAATAAAAAATGTACAATATATCCACTGGTACTTCTAAACGTATTTAATGTACTGTAACTGTATCCTCCAAACGGGTCCTTTAATTCTGGGTAAATACAACACCATGCAACATTGTGCTAGCCTTTTGGCAACACAATCCATCTTCAATTTCTTCTGAAAGCCTATTGGCTGACTGGTGAAGGAGCAGCAGGCAGAAAACAGGCTGCATATTTACTTCCAGATCCTTTATTCTCATTATGCAGCTCTCCAGACGTCAATGAGGGGATTTCTGCCCCACAGAGAAAAAAATTAGAAAGGGGAGAGAGGAGAGAGTGAGAGAAAGAGAGCAGGAGTGAGAGAGAGAGAGTGAGAGAGCGGGAGAGAGAGAGTGAGAGAGAGAGAGAGAGAGAGAGAGTGAGAGTGAGAGAGAGAGAGTGAGAGAGAGAGATGCGTGTATAGGTATATATAAAGGACGAGGGGTAAGTGACACAGGGTCACACAGAGGAAAGGGGACGACAGGGAATACATTTATTCATGCTAGGCCCGTGAACTATGACACATCTGACAGAGGTTCCCTCTGTTTGCAAACCCAACTATGACGACATGAGCTCATTCATTTCCTCTCGCTTAGTATCCATAAGACATTTAGCATTCTGACTCATAACGTCATAGTATCTGGTGGTGGCAGAAGGGATGCTGGAGGTGCTGATGTCATATTTGACTGTAGTTATATACAGGCTTGTAACTGCCCACAGTGTTATCTCATTACTGTCTCGGAAATCTGTCTCGGAATAGTGTATGAGTTGAGGATATAATCCCCATTTGCAGTAAATTATATTCACAATCTACGCATTCTGTGAATTAATAATGGAAGTCATTTCATAGTCTATGTCTTATTGAATGACCTTAGGTCACCTCCAGAGGCATTACTTCCAAGTAAAATAAGATCTGATTTGCCAGATGGGTTTCCCAGATAGCCTTAAGGCGTCATGACTATAGCCCACTGCTCCTAAAACAAGGCCGTATTACTGCTATGCCTTCGACATTGCTGCTGTCACAACCAATAGTGTTTTGGAAGTGTACTTAAACATTTTTTTGAAACCCTTATTCCCTCAGTGCATTTTATATAATGCCACATTTGTTGAGAACACATTTTTATATTTTGGAGGGAATCAGAATACATTGTATTTTATGTAGTACTGTATGTCTACTGCATGTAATGTGTCTAAAAACTATGGCCTTCTCTCGTTTGTGCAAAAGTCTGTCCTCCATCCTCTCTCCTCTGTGCCCCCGAAACCGATAAGTGGTTGAGGGCTCGAGGTGTAGGACCAACCCCCACTTAGGAACTATCCTCTACGGAACCTGCCCTTACCCCTATTGCACATAGATCTACCTATAGCCCTCACGGGAGTCTAATACACCCACTCGGGGACTTGGGACCTGCCCTCAGAAGACCCTACACTTTAAGTCCGTCCAGCTACGGATCTCGCACAGGACACACCCCCACTTAGGAACAATCCTACTATGGAACCTGCCCTTACCCCTACTGCATATAGGCCTACGACCGGTCGTATAAACACAATTGGACTACTGAATAAACTCAGGCTTTCTAGGTCTGTATCCTATAATTTGTATTCCCCCCAAGATGTCAGAATGAGTGGTAACAGGTGTAGGAACTTGCCTACCTTGTTTTGTGACAGCCCCTGTTCCACTGATTCAGACTCTTCAGTTCGACTGCAAATCCTGTATGAGTTATGCATATCCTACCTCTTTTAATTATTTAACTAGGCAAGTCAGTGAAGAACAAATTCTTATTTACAATGACAGCCTACTACAGGGTCAGCCCCTGGGTTAAGTACCTTGCTCAAGGACACAACAGGTTTTTCACCTTGTCGGCTTGGGTTTTCGAACCAGCGACCTTTCGGTTACTGGCCCAATGCTCTAACCGCTATGCTACCTGCCCCCTCTGATAACACTCACTGCTTAGCTGGGATGGTACAGTCATTGTATTGTGGTAGATATAGATGCTACAGTATGTACACTCCCCTATGACATTGCAGAGTACAATCTGCTCTTAAAATGCTGAGACAGGTTTTTTTTTCAGTCTTACGAGAAATCGGATTGTATTTGATGGAGCACTCTTTGTATGTGGAGTGTGCCTCATATAAAGATCCTATTACGCTCAGTCCTCAGTGAATGCATTGTGTAATCCAGTCAATTGTGATTAAAATGGCCTGAATTTGATTAGGTTTGATTCTATTCAGTCTGAATTCTCTCTCAGATGTATCAGGTTGAGCACTTGAGAAAACAGGGTGAAATCTATCAAATAAGGCCAATCTCTGGATATGAAAAGGGATGTATAGACTAGGGTTGAAAGTAGCCTGTAACATTTAACGAGAAACCCCAGGTTATGCACATAGGTCATGGTGTATGTAGTGCGTCATCCAAATACATCTCTCAGCCATGACATTGTTTTTTTTCCCCCACAGGAATTATTGACCCTGTCCAGACCACACCAACAGAACTGTATCCAACTATTGCCCTTATATCTTAGTTGACAGCATTAATTCCACTGTTTAGATGCACGTTTCTCATCACTGAGTAAAGATTAGATGGCAGGTGTCTGCTGAAATCCAAATTAGCACCCAGTAATATGGTGGTTGAAAAGCTAATTTGGTTTCTACCTGACCTCCCCCACGCCACACAGCCGGTCAGTGGCGCAGAGACAGTGAATGATTTAATGATGTTGCTGCTGCCTGAAGTGCTGAAACATATTGTCCCCACAGAGACTAGTATGGGGTCTGAGTCTCCCTCCCTAATAGGATAAAGGCAGACCAAGGTGGAGCGCAATAGTAATCAACAAACCATGACCGTAACGGCAGGAGTTGCAACAAACACAAAACAATAATCCAGAACGCAGGTGGAAAACATTACAACATAAACAGGTTCCCCAATTAGAGACCATGCTAAACAGCTGCCTCTAATTGGGGACAAAACACAAAACCACATAGACTCACATAGAAAACCCCTGTCAGGCTCTGACCATCACAACAGAGATAAGCCAGAGGCCTCCCTACTCCGGCCGCAAAATCCGTAACATAACTGGGAAAGTTCTGGTCGGGCAACAAGCGTCGGTGGCGGCTCTGGCTCCGGTGCAGGACTGGGCACGAGCGCAGTGGAAGGCTCCAGCCAAGGAGCTGGGTCGGCTGCCGGTCCCGGACTGGGCACCGGCGCAGTGGAGGGCTCCGGCCATAGAGCTGGGCTGGACGCCGTCACTGGAGGCTACGGGCTGTGGAGCGTCACTGGAGGCTCCAGGACGTACCGGACTGGACACACGCTCATGAGATCTATTGCTGCAGGCTGGCACTGGACGGACTGGGCTATAGCTGCGCACTGGAGGTCTGGTGCGGGAAGCGGACACAGGACGTACTGGTTTAAAGATTGGGTGCTGGAGTTCAAGCGCAGGAGGTTGGCACTGTGCGACCCGGACTGGGGATGCACACTCTGGGCACCAAAAACCCCAAATCCTCCCTGTCTTCGACCTCCTCCCAATGCTGCCTGACTTCCTCCAATAGTCCCAAAATCATCTCCTTCTCGTACTCTTCCTCTTCAACCGACTTCCACCCCCAGTCGTGCTCTGGCTCGTCGTTTTGCCACATGGAGAGTGGTACTGGCGCTTTCTACTCCTTGCCAGACCACCGCCATAGCCCCCCCCCCCAAAAAATGTATTGGGGTTGCCCTTGGGCTGTTCGTCGCCGCGGGCCCTGACGACGACGCTGTCCTCCTCGCTTCTGTGGTAGCCCTTTCTCCTCCTTACCACGCTGCTTGGTCCATGGTTGGTGGATTATTCTGTCATGATCGTGGATAAAGGCAGACCAAGACGCAGCGCAATAGTAGTCTGACATACTTTTATAATCGGCAAACTTGAATTTCAAAAACAATAAACCACGACCGTAACAGCAGGAGTTGGCACAAACACAAAACAATAATCCACAATGCAGGTGGAAAACATTACAACATAAACAGGTTCCCCAATTACAGACAATGCTAAACAGCTGCCTCTATTTGGGGACCAAACACAAAACCACATAGACTCACATAGAAAACCCCTGTCAGGCTGTGACCATCACAACATAGAGATAAGCCAGAGGCCTCCCTATGGAGGCTGACAATTAGGTTCTCATAGGCTATATTGGGAATTAGCTGTTGATCTACTGACATAAATTATGTGAATGGTCATTTTGAAATTTATATTTTTATTATGTGGTTGCATATTTAGCCTACCTGCATAATGTTGTTCCTATACAAACTGTGACGTTGTTTGATTTACATTCACAATTCCAATTCCATTTTCCTTCCATTCAATAATCTGTCTTCATTCAAACAGCTTGGTCCTGTCACCCCTCCCCCTCCCCAAAACCTGCATCCCCATTCTGTGAGTGGAATAATACTGCTGTCATTGAGGGTGTTTTAACCCGGTCACAACATTGAGAAGTTGTGGAGGGTTTTCTCGGTTGCCATGGATTTCTAAAAGCTATTGACTGCGATAGGGTCCCTTTCTCTGAACGTCTTTGTAGAAGAAAACCTATTAGTTTTCTTCTTTTTCACAGGGGGGGGGCGATAGCATCTACGCTCGGGAAGCGTTTTCGTGTCATTCTAGTTCCGTCTGACCAATTGCGCACGTTTTGAGATTCAGTAGCGCTAAGCATCTCAGCCCGTTATCAACTAAATTAAACCTCTTCAAAATACTGGAACGATAGGAACTGCTCTTAAAAAGGTAAGTGTATTTACTTTTGTAAATATTTATTTGCATGTTTTTGCGGTAAAGGCATAGTCTATATGTTGTTATATCCCTCATATGTTCTTGTTCATTAGTTCATCATTTTGTGATAGTTTGCTCTGAAGTTGGCAAGGATGAATTATCACAGCCGGAGCATCAAGTAGCCTACTTAGATATAATAACCTAAATAACCTTTAGGGAATTGCCTATAATAGAACGACATAAACAATTAAATAGAAAATGTCTGAGTGAATAGAAAAAGGACTCATAGGCTAATGACACTGTAGCCTAGAATGGATGTTTGCATCTATTTGCCTGGTTTGTTTAATTGTAATGATCAACGATGTTGGCTTACATGCCTTCATCTCTTTGATTTCAGTTACATCTGTATGGATTTTTCTTAAAACAATATCCACTGATCACACAGCATGCCTAGTGCTTTATGTTGCATAGCAACACATATCTTGGTCAGTGATGTCTTGCTCAAAAGTGTAGAATTTCAAATCTTTTCACAATTTTTTTTATTATTTATTATAACTAAGGGACACTTCATGCATAATCAGTCAGTAATAGAAATAAGCAAGAATATGTGCAAACTGTATATTTAGTTTATTATTACATGCTGGTCATAATTGCTTGTTGGTCATTTCAGTAGGCTAGAGATCAGAGAGATAAAAGGTGTTCAACATTTCTTTATTGCAAGACGTTGGTGGTTCATCTCTGGCACAACATAGCAATCCTTCCATCACTCCTGACATGTTGAATAACCTGCAAAAAAAACATGAAATATACTCTTGTGTTGTCAAGCCCACCGTAGCCTTAATTATGTCCTAAGTGCATTCATGGCAAGATCTGAACTGTGTTTTTTTGTTTTAATTGCTAAGAAGGACTGCAAATCACCTGTAAAATTGTGTGTACTCTAGATTTG
Source organism: Thymallus thymallus (assembly GCA_023634145.1). Taxonomy (NCBI): domain Eukaryota; kingdom Metazoa; phylum Chordata; class Actinopteri; order Salmoniformes; family Salmonidae; genus Thymallus; species Thymallus thymallus. The sequence continues at coordinate 11,276,200 of CM042409.1, forward strand.
TTCTTCTGTCTTTTTGACAAATTCACCCCCTAGACTACAATTAGGTAGGCTATCAAGAGGCAAATGTTAGCGGGCACATGAACACCTGATTAATCTCTGAGTACAGCAATCATCTGCCACTGAGAGCAACTCCAAGATACTTGATTACTTTTCCCCATCGAGGAAATGTATCTCCATCTTATGCATTGGTTTGGATTATGAGGCAAGGGGTTTTTGTGGAGAGCACATGGCGTGACAATATGATGAGTGATTTCTCTTTAATGAGTATGATTAAAGTCACATTAGAACTGCTCAGCAGATTGCCGTTATTGTATTTCAGAGCTTCTACATTTCATCATTGATTTTGAGCAAGATGGAACAGGTGATGACGATTAGTTTTTGTGTGAGTCTAAAGATATCAATATGTACAGTGTAATGAAGCACACTTTGTTTTGCCTCAATGATTCCTCTCATAATGTGCTTTTGCTCATTAAAATAGCTAAGTAGTAAAAAATTGCTCAGGGGGGAATACTCCACCTTCAAAGATTTTGGTTTTGGTTGGTGGTTTCACAGCACACAGTACTATACCTAGTTCCTGCAGTATGAACAATGAGTGTATACCACCTGAAGTGTGATACCCTGTAGAGATGTCATGCTGAACGAGTTAGTGCATTATAATTCCAGGCTAAAGATGAGAGTCTCTCATGGCACTTGGTGATCACTGTCGACCCAAGCCTCTCAGTATTCAGGCCACTGATGCTTTGTACCCAAAAGTTGAATACTTCTCACCAAACAAGTTGAATTGAAGTCCAGTGTAATTTGACAAGGAAGGGCTTACTTCTCTCACCACTTAGCATGTGTCTCCGACCAGACAGATTTCATGCCTATTTTGTTTTAAGGTAACAAAAATGCATGAAAAATACCATATTGTGTAAGGCTAGTCAGGCTAATGACATGGACTTTCAACATGGTTTGTATACTGCACAGTAGACTCTAAAAAGTGACCAAGAATGACCAATCCCTAATTCATATAGAGACTCCATTACTCTACACCAGGGGTGTCAAACTCATTCCATGGAGGGCCGAGTGTCTGCTGGTTTTTGTTTTTTCCTTTTAATTAAGACCTACACAGCCAGTTGAGGGAAGTTCCTTACAAATGAGTTACAGTTGAAGTCGGAAGTTTACATACACCTTAGCCCAAGACATTTAAACTAAGTTTTTCACAATTCCTGACATTTAATCCTAGTAACAATTCCCTGTCTTAGGTCAGTTAGGATCACAACTTTATTTTAAGAATGTGAAATGTCAGAATAATAGTAGAGAGGATTATTTATTTCAGCTTTTATTTCTTTCATCACATTCCCAGTGGGTCAGAAGTTTACATACACGCAATTAGTATTTGGTAGCATTGCCTTTAAATTGTTTAATTTGGGTCAAACGTTTCAGGTAGCCTTTCACAAGCTTCCCACAATAAGTTGGGTGAATTTTGGCCCATTCCTCCTGACAGAACTGGTGTAACTGAGTCAGGTTTGTAGGCCTCCTTGCTCGCACACGCTTTTTCAGTTCTGTCCACAAATGTTCTATAGGATTGAGGTCAGGGCTTTGTGATGGCCACTCGAATACCTTGACTTTGTTGTCCTTAAGCTATTTTGCCACAACTTTGGAAGTATGCTTGGGGTCATTGTCCATTTGGAAGACCTTGTCTTGAGATGTTGATTCAGTATATCCACATAATTTTCCTTCCTCATGATGCCATCTATTTTGTAAAGTGCACCAGTCGCTCCTGCAGCAAAGCACCCCCACAACATGATGCTGCCACCCAGGTGCTTCATGGTTGGGATGGTGTTCTTCAGCTTGCAAGCATCCTCCTTTTTCCTCCAAACATAACAATGGTCATTATGGCCAAACAGTTATATTTTTGCTTCATCAGACCAAAGGACATTTCTCCAAAAGTACGACCTTTGTCCGCATGTGCAGTTGCAAACCGTAGTCTGGCTTTTTTATGGCGGTTTTGGAGCAGTGGCTTCTTCCTGGCTGAGCGGCCATTCAGGTTATGTCGTTATGGGACTTGTTTTACTGTGGATATAGATACTTTTCTACCAGTTTCCTCCAGCATCTTCACAAGGTCCTTTGCTGTTGTTCTGGGATTGATTTGTACTTTTTGCACCAAAGTACGTTCATCTCTAGGAGACAGAACGCGTCTCCTTCCTGAGTGGTATGATGGCTGCGTGGTCCCATTGTGTTTATACTTGTGTACTATTGTTTGTATAGATGAACGTGGTACTTTTAGGCATTTGGAAATTGAAGCAAGGATGAAGCAGACTTGTGGAGGTCAACAATTTTTTTTCAGAGATCTTGGCTGATTTCTTTTGATTTTCCCATGATGTCGAGCAAAGAGGCACTCTTTGAAGGTAGGCCTTGAAATACATCCACAGGTACACCTCCAATTGACTCAAATGATGTCAATTAGCCTATCAGAAGCTTCTAAAGCCATGACATAATTTTCTGGAATTTTCCAAGCTGTTTAAAGGCACAGTCAACTTAGTGTATTTAAACTTCTGATGCACTGAATGTCAATTGTGATATAGTAAATTCTAAGTGAAATAATCTGTCTGTTAACAATTGTTGGAAGAATTACTTGTGTCATGCACAAAGTAGATGTCCTAACCGACTTGCCAAAACTGTAGTTTGTTAACATGAAATCTATGGAGTGGTTGAAAAATGAGTTTTAATGACTTAAGTGTATGTAAACATCCGATTTCAGTACCTTAATTCATCATGTACAAGGGAGGAGCGAAAACCAGCAGACACCCGGCCCTTGACACCTTGAATTTGACACCTGTGCTCTACAGGCACCCTCTTGACTGATGGAATACGGATTACACAGGTACTTATTAGAGATTACAGATGAGCTTGACAACGGGAAGCAGACATGGATTGCTGTACAGATTTCATTGCCTCTTTATCCCTTAATCTATAAAACACTGGTGATTCATAACAGAGATTAGCCTTTCGGACCGTCTCTGGACTGTGACAGAGAGCAATTATACTGACCCAGGAACAGATACTGATATCATAAACACTGGTTATATGAAACATTGTGACACACCTAGATGTACTCCAGACAGCAGACTCTGTAGTGTATTGGAAGATGTGTGGTGGAACCTAGCAAGTATCCAGGGCTAATTGAACTTCAACTCAGGCTTCTGTTGGTACAAGCAATTACAGCGACAACTCCTGCTCCCTCTGCCGCAGCACTACCTGAGCCCTCCTCTATCATGCTTACTGTTGCTGACAGGAGGAAGAAGCAGCATGTCTTTGATGATATGGAAAAATGTTTGGTCACATGAAATATTCATTCATCATTTTCCACAATCCCTGCCTGCTTTTCCGGAAATGTGCATATCTGTTTTTAGTATGATACCTATAACATTGACTCCGGAGAGAGATAGCAGCAAGGGAATTATTCTGTCTATTCAGCCTTGGGGTTGGGGGGGATGATGAAGATGTAATGATAAGAGGTTGTGATCAACCAGAATTCACCTTCATATCTTATTTAACAGGCTGCTGCATTATTGGGGCCACTGGTGAATATGATCAATGGCAGCCTACGCGGCACGATCAAATAATCTGCAAAGTTAATACTGAAGGACAAACCTGAAACGAGGACAATGTTATCGCACATGTTCAGGGGTTCCTATCCTGGAACAACCCAGTTGGAGAGTGATAGGAGGCTGGTCTCTCTCTCTGGCAAGGTCCCCTGTACACTTCCGGGCTTAAGGCAATGGCTGGGCCTATCATTCTCCATGTTTTTTCATTGCCCCTGTACCATATGACATAGCTAAAGGATATTGCAGAGAGTGAAGCCCTTCAGTGCCCTTGCCTTATTGCAGTCTGGATTATTATTTGCTCGTGGTTTACAAGCTTGTCATATCTCTGATGTTGTCATGTGTTTACAAGTCATCATTCTGAAAGATGCAGTTTGTGGTTATTGTTTTGTCTGTGCAGAGGCATTCACAGCTCCATATTATACATATCTCCCCTTTATGGTCTACTCGCTGCCTTAGGCTATTTGTGAAAGGCTTTTCCATGGCAATTTTGGTCTCTGTAAAATACGTTTCCTTTCACTTTGCTCAATGAAACAGACAGCATCTGACATGTTCTGCCTCAGTACATGGTGAAAATGGCAACTTCTGGTACAATTTTGTACACTTTTATGAAAAACATATCCTCAAAATGATGTTCGAATTTTTCCTCTTGCAATGTTTTCATATGAATGAGAACCACAACCAATAGGATTAGGTTTTATTGGAGGCCATTTGAGCCAACTGTGCATTGCCTTTCTGAAAGAACGCGGTTTACAATCTAGCACTAGACACTCTAGCCCCTGCGTGCGTATTTTCATTCAGATGTATATAGTTCCTTTGGTTTTTTGGTGGTCTGAATTTTCACAAGTGATCCTAATATAAATGTTAAAAAAACATCTACACCACATGACCAAAAGTATGTGGACATCTGCTTGTCCACCATCTCATTTCAAAGTCATGGATCGTTAATATGGAGTTGTTCCCCCCTTTGCTGCTATAACAGCCTCCACTCTTCTGGGAAGGCTTTCCACTAGATGGAACATTGAGGTTAGGGTTCTGTGCACGCCAGTCAAGTTCTTCCAAACCGATCTCGACAAACCATTTCTGTATGGACCTCGCTTTGTGCACGGGGGCATTGTCATGCTGAAACAGGAAAGGGCCTTCCCCAAACTGTTGCCACAAAGTTGGAAGCACAGAATCGTCTAGAATGTCATTGTATGCTGTGGTGTTGATTTCCCTTTACTGGACCTAAGGGGCCTAGCACGAACCATGACCATTATTCCTCATCCACCAAACTTTACTGTTGGCATTATGCATTGGGGCAGATAGCGTTCTCCTGGCATCCGCCAAACCCAGATTCATCCGTCGGACTGCCAGATGGTGAAGAGTGATTCATCACTCCAGAGAATGCGTTTCCACTGCTCTATAGTCCAATGGTGGCGAGCTTCGCACCCCTTCAGTCGACGTTTGGCATTGCATATGTGACCTTAGGCTTGTGTGCGGCTGCTCGGCCATGGAAACCCATTTCATGAAGCTCCCGGCGAACAGTTCTTGTGATGACGTTGCTTCCAGAGGAAATTTGGAAGTCGATGGTGAGTGTTGCAACTGAGGACAGACAATTTTTTTGCTTCAGCTCTTGGAAGTCCCGTTCTTTGAGCTTGTGTGCTCTACCACTTCGCGGCTGAGACGTTTTTGCTCCTAGACATTTCCACTTCACAATAACAGCACTTACAGTTTACTGGGGTAGCTCTATCAGGGCCGAAATTGTACAACTGACTTGTTGGAAAGGTGGCATCCTATGACGGTGCCAGATTGTCAGCAACGGGTGTGGCTGAAATAGCAGAGTTAAAGGGGTGTCCACATAGTTTTGTATATATATATTGTATAAGGTCCTCAAAGGTACAACAAAACCTAGGCTTAACACAAACAGTAAGAAGTTATTTTTTACCCCCTTTTTGATCTTGTCTCATCACTGCAATTCCCCTTACGGATTCGGGAGAGGCAAAGGTCGAGTCATGCGTCCTCCGAAACATGACCCGCCAAACCGCACTTCTTAAACCCGCCCGCTTAACCTGGAAGCCAGCTGCACCAATGTGTCGAGGAAACACTGTTCAACTGACAACTGAAGTCAGCCAGCAGGCGCCCCGGCCCGCCACAAGGAGTCGCTAGAGCGTGATGAGCCAAGTAATACCCCACCGGCCAAAATCTCCCCTAACCCAGACAGCGTTGGGCCAATTGTGCGCCGCCCTATGGGACTCCCGGTCACAGCTGGTCGTGACACAGCCTGGGATCGAACCCAGGTCTGTAGTGATGCCTCAAGCACTGCAAAGCAGTGCCTTAAACCGCTGTGCCACTCAGGAGGCCAGAAGTTATTATCTGGAATGAAAGTCAGCTGAATTATTCCCATTTCAATTCCAGATAACTCATGAATATAAGAGCCTACTGAACAAAGACAAAGACATAAAAGACACATGAAATAGAGGGGATCACAGTCTCCTTGTGTGTGTTGTGTGGGCAAGGTTACGAAGAACCCCCTAGGGACGTGTTGTAAGAGGGCAGACAGGATGAGGAGGACAGGACAGACGTGACAGACAGGCAAAAGAGCCATTGTCTCAAGTGGCATGATAAGAGCAGGTATCAGACAGTTCCCCTCCCCTCCCTCTCAGTTGTTGGGTAAATGTCATGTAAAACCACTTGGCTAGAGATAATGGGGAGTGTAATTTAAGAAGATACATGAGGTTTAACATCTACTACATGCAGTGCTATGTAATAGAGCAGCCACGGGCCGTTTGTTTCTCGACTAGATGGTCAGGGTGCCGGAACATAATTACAATTAATTTTTAGACCACAATAATTAATTTTTATTTAATTTAATTTAACCTTTATTTAAGTCAGTTAAGAACAAATTCTTATTTAAGCCCAAATAGATATAATATTTGACTAAAACATAATCATTTCAAACCTTGCTTACATATGTATCCTATCACATATACTGTATCTCTTTATTATGCATAAGAATACTTTGGAACAGATTTCCAAAATAAAAAAAATCACTTGGAGCTGTTTGCTGTTGTTTTTACTGTCTTTTATGTCATTTTATTTTTAATCAGAAAACTTGGGGGGCCAGTTGGGGAACCTTGTAAGACCGTATCACTTGCCTCGTACCAACTGTACAGTATGGGCAATGAAAATATCTTCACCACAGGAGGTTGGTGGCACCTTAATTGGTGAGAATGGGCTCGTGGTAATGACTGGAGTGGAATCAGTGGAATGGTATCAAATACATCCAACACATGGTTTCCAGGTGTTTGAGACCATTCCATTTGCTCCGTTCCAGACATTATTATGAGCCGTTCACAGTGATCACATACATCCCAGTGCATACAAGCACCAGGTGCTCCACCATAATCACTTAACCCACATATGCTCAACATTTGGCGGCTTCCCATAATATTCAAATGTAACTCCTGTTTTGTTTGGAATGAGATACGTCCCTACTAAAAGCCTCAACCAGAGTCTGTAGAGGGAACCGGTGTAATGTGTGTCCCTAAGACTCACCTCAGAGTTTGAGGGCAGTGGTACCCTCACTTTGGGGTGTCCTCTGGGACCTCATTACACAGCATGGAGCTCCGCTGGGGGCGTAAGCAGAGTAGATGCATGGCTGCCTAGCGCTCTCAGCTGGTGATGGAGCTATGTGTTACATGTAGGATCACTGGGTGTGATAAGCTATACATCAGCAGCCCAACGTGTGCTGCTCTGCATAGCATGAGCCTGTTTACCGGCCCAGCCATGCCTGGAGTCAAACAGGGCTCTCCCCTGACAGAGGATCAGAACACTGACCGGCCTTAATTAGAACAATGAAACAAGGAGGGCATGCTAAGTGGATGGATGGGTTGCTATTGTACAGTTGAAGTCGGACGTTTACAGACACCTTAGCCCAATACATTTAAACTCAGTTTTTCACAATTCCTGACATTTAATCCTAGTAAAAATTCCCTGTCTTAGGTCAGTTATTATTATTATGACATTTCACATTCTTAAAATAAAGTGGTGATCCTAACTGACCTAAGACAGGGAATTTTTACTAGGATTAAAAACTGAGTTTAAATGTATTGGGCTAAGGTGTATGTAAACTTCCGACTTCAACTGTATCATAACGAAATTAGAGTTGCTTTTCATAGTTGATTTCCCCAGCTCCAATTATTTCACCACTTTTTCTCCCCAATTGGTTGTTACAGTCTTGTCCCATTGCTGCAACTCCTGTATGGACTCGGGAGAGGCAAAGGTCGAGAGCCATGCATCCTCTGAAACACAACCCACCAGCCGCACTGCTTCTTGACACAATGCACGCTTAACCCGGAAGCCAGCTGCACCAATATGTCGGAGGAAACACTGTACACCTGGCGACCGTGTCAGTGTACATGCGCCTGGCCCGCCACAGAAGTCGCTACAGCGCGATGGACATCCTAGCCAGCCAAACCCTCCCCTAACCTGGACAACGCTGGGCCAATTGTGCGTCACCTCATGAGTCTCCTGGTTGTGGCCGGCTGCGACACAGACGGGGCTTGAACCCATATCTGTAGCAACACAGCTTGCACTGCGATGCAGTGCCTTAGACCACTGCGCCACTTGGGAGGCCCCTCCCCCCAGCTCAATTTACAGATGACACCCTAAGACACATTAGCAATCAGCTGAATGTTATGATGCAATTTTTTTTATTATAAAAGCCATTTTACATGCATACAAATTGACTGCTTGTCCATTAACTTCCTTTTTGGAGAGATGTCAGAATATTTAATGGGGTTCTAATAGTCTTTGTGTCTGTCTTTGGCATACTGGGGGTCGACTATACAGACACCATAACACAGTGATAGTCTGTTTCTTAATGTTGTCGTCCCCAGACACTGCAAATGTTGAGTAAAATTGCCAAACTGTTCGAGACCCAGCACCATTTATCAGCTCAGGGGTAACTCTTCTGCCCATTTCTACTAATCTAACCATGGGACCACCTGCAGAACAGCGGAGACACTTTGACCTCATTATTTTTCCAACTTGGCTGGAACCATTCATTTGTATGGCACTACATTGGATTGGATTGGAGTGAGCCTGCCACCTATCACCTTCCAGACTTTACTGCTGGATTTTGCTAGTGCTTGGGGAGTGGTTTTCTATGAATTGGCTGCAGGTGTGTCTAGTTAAATAAGGCTGAGGGGTTTCGTCTGTCAGTGGGTTAGGGGGTCCTGTCTTGATAAAACCCCTAACTTAAACACCATGGTGTCTTTCCTCTGAGTCACTACCTCATTATCCCCAATGTACTGTAGATATAAAGCCCTCTCTGTGTGGCCACCCCACAAGGCAAGGACCACTGATGCCATGTGAGGATAATACATGTCTATAACAAAGCTATGGGATAGTATGAACAGTGAATTCCGCCTGTTGCTATTGTTTAAGACTCTTCAACTGAAAATGTCTTCATCATGTCTTACTATGGATGCCTCCCTCCCAGAGGAATTGAGCATAGGCTTTAGTCCAAATCTACATTTGCCGTTCAAATGCGCCATTTAAATTACAAATTGACAAACAAAAGAGCATAAAGGAAGGGGCAATCTTTGTGGTAAATAGTATTTAATTGCATTATCTAATCAGTACATTGCAGGTTTCCCTGAACGTTGCAACAGATTGACTCTACTGGAGTCATGCAAGGCAGTTCCATCAAGATTTAGCTCTCATTATCATTTGCGTATCAAATTAGCATACACTAAATTGGTATTGTAGGCTGTTGTGTGCTCGTTATTTGGGGTAAGAGCTTGGATATATTGCGAACATAATATTCAAAGTACTCTGAAATCAAAATTATGATATTCCTTTTTGGAGAATAATAAAAGAGTAAACAGACCATAGTCTTTCAATCTCCCTAAGCCCCAAGAGATACCAGTGAGTTGTTGCACGTACAGTATTTTCCATACAAAGTTTCTTAAAGACAGTCTACAACAGCTCAATAGATAAAGGTGAAATAATGCCATGGCAACAATGATACCAATATGCAAATAGAGGAATCAGTTGAGATATATGCTTGGTTTGGTTTACTCTATAGGGACTTGAGAGAACAAATGTGATTCCAAATCGATTCAAATAATAGACTTTGCTTTTATTTTTTGATACAGTCAGAACATAGACAGACCTCACACAGTCCAGTGTTATCTCAGTGCTTGGTGGATTTGAAATGGCTGTGAGGCTCCAGGCGATGGCTTTGAAACAAAAACAGATCAATACAGGTGATCTAAAATAAATCCTGCTTTGATATCTGGGGCTACAGGCCAGGAAATATAACCATCAGTCTTTGTTGAGAGTGCAGCCAGGTTGCTCAAGATTCCACTGCGAAATTCGACATCCGTCCAGGTAAGCAGGACGTCGGGAGATTACTTACAAAAATGGCCACTAGGGGCAACAGTGAGCTGTGAGCTCTGGCTCCGAGGGTCGCGTGTCTAATCCCAGTGCTAGGCACTCCTTTAAAAATAAATGTACCTTCATTTTTTTTTAATTTACCTTAACCATTCGGAATGAATGCCTAAAATTAACCTTCGAAATTTGACATTTATGGACAAATGTCGGATTCTGCAGTGAGACTCTTCCCTGATTGGATGGACAGCCCTCGCTCTGTGTCATTCAATTGACCCTGCCAGTTTCCTGTGGCGTCTCTCAGAGTTGGACTGTGAGTAATTGTTCCGGTGTGAGCAGGAGGTAGGCCTTCTGTTGCATGACTTACCTCAAACACTATATAGCTAATTGGGATGCAGCCGCAGCTTGTAGGCATTATGTCGTCTCCTCGCAAATGACAACACTCCATGGAGCTGATTTTTCACAGCACGGATTTGTTAATGTCATTCAGATGTGTTAAAAGCACACTGAAGAAGGAGACAGAGAAATAGAGAGAGAGAGAGAGAGAGAGAGAGAGACTGTCGTGCAAGCATGTCTATGTGTAATTGTCCTCAGCGTAATGATTAAGATATTATTGTATCCAATGCTGTCATCTTCAGTTGTCTTTTGTTTTCAGATCAAACTGTATTCTACAGGCGCAGGCAATCATTCTGTCTGACCAATTATTGTCTGAATAGGGAGCTTTTTATCTATTCAGCGTCATACACACAATGGCTTTTCTCATGAATGAATTAAACACAAAATCGTGTGTGAACGAACACAATGTGCCTGAGACAAGAGGCTGTATATGGATCTGCCTGCAGCTCTCGTCACCAGTTGACAGATATTGCCTCTGCTCCAGAATCTCCTCAACCTGTGCACAGAGTAGACAATGCAGGGGTTAAAGATCCCAGACTGGGGGTCATGTTAATTGGGAGAGTATGTTGCTCAAGAAGATGACAGGGTGAGCTCTGGTTTATCACCAGAAAGCAGGTGTGATTGACAACCTCATCCTTGGAGACCTACCAATTCCCTTAACAATTTAACTCTTCCCTGCTATAGCCTAAGTAAATAAGGCTTCCTGTTCATAAATTATTTTACACCTCAGTAATTCCTTGCTACTATTGGCTGCAGCTGAGCCCGTTTCCAATGGCAACCTGTGCCACTAGGAACACGTGATGAAACTATCAGAGTGTAAGGTGCCTATGGCACTGGCCCATATGTTCTCACACAACAAACCTGTCCACAAGTGCTTCACCCCTAGGGGGCCCTCGCCTTCTTGCTGAACACACTTGTATGGCCCCCATGTTCCCACCCCTGGGTTAACTCACCTGCAGTTGACATGTTTGGAGCGTGTTTAAATACTCCCCGTTACCCTTGTTGTCCCCCTGGAGCAGCAGGAGACCTGTGTTTAGGATGCCCCTGTTTCCTGTTGGGGTCACCCACTAGCAGTGGAGGCAGAGAGAGTTTGAGGGGCATGGACCACGGTCAGGTTCCCCCCTGCTGTTCCGTACCTAATGTCATTACTGACTCACAGAGGCTCCTTCAGTTTCCCTCCCTCTGTTTGCCCCTGAGAGTGAAACAACAATCCCTGCTCACCCCACCCCGCTCACCCATACCACCTGTGGCGTGAGTAGAGCTTGAGTAGAGCTCTACGTGTGCCAGGTCACCCATTAACCCCCTGCATTATCCTATCTCTTTATGCCAGTGTATGAAGGGCACTCAGACAAACTCTTCCCCATTCATTAGAGAATAGTCTGAATTCCTTGAACATGGACATGGTTTTCTGGCCCTCAAAGCTTTCGTTCTGATTGTGCTTCTGAACAGTAGCGCCACTGTTCCCCCCATATAGATAACCCTAACGGTTCAGCCCCGTTTGGACCAAATGTACTCCTCCTTGGCAATGGGCTCCACAGTCCAAAACAGTAAACAACTTTTCAATTCACTCTCTCAGGGCCCACATGGCCCCAGCGGGAGGAAAGTGGGAGGAAAGAACTTAAAATTTAAAGGCATTTGAAGTGATTATAAGGTTTAGACCATTACTCAATTTCCAAAATTGTTGTGCCTGCGCAATGGGCACACACTGGTTGAATCAAAGTTGTTTCCAGCCATTTCAATGAAATTAAATTGATGTTTGTGCCTAGTGGGTGGTTAGCATATTGTGTAATACATCCAGGCAAGTGAGCATCAAGGCTAAGCAACTCAATGGGTCAAATGTGTTATGGCTGATGTTCATTCAATTAACATTCCACCCTATGAATTCAGTGAACAAGAACATCAACAGTCAGAGTCTCTCTGTTGTAACATTTGACCTGTGTGCCTACTTATGCGTACCACAGAGAGGACGAGTCAAACAGTGTCCTCAGATGATTTCTTGTGTCTCAGCATTATCAGTGGAGTCACGTCTACCTGTCTGTGAGCGGTGAGGCTGTGAAGTGAGGCTGAGACTGCAAGCCAACACAGGGTGCTAGTACTAGCACTGCATGCTAAGGGGGAATTTCATTACCTCGCTCAGCCAGGGAGATCTCTCTGCACTCAGCTCAGACAGGAACCAAGGGGGATTTGTTTTCCTCAACATGAGCAGAAAATAATATCAAAATGGTTTCCCCCCACAGAGTGCCTGATACATGGACATGTGTTTCTCCAGCTTCCTGCTGCTGCTGGAAAGAGGGGAGATGGATGTTTTAAGATCTGTGCCTTTCTGTCACTATCAGTGGACGGTAGATTGGGTGATGAGAGAGGCAATTTCAGTCTGATGCTTTGATTTGTTCCATTAGTTGAATCTAGACGCCTGGAGTCTGCAAACGGCACGTTACCACATTTTCTTTCCTCCGTATTTCAGTTTGGTTTAAGATTTTCATGAATGAGTGCACATGTATCGGTGTGGTCAATTTTCTTTCCCTAAAAGGCTTTCCTTAACCAACGTGTTAGCACCACATCCTTTACATTAAAGTGTACAAGCTGAGTGTCTTTGGATGTTGTATATAAGGATAGCAGCAACCCACTCCATCAAAGAGGTTGGTTCAGACGGAAAAATAAATGTTTGGTCAGTAAATATTGTCAGCTAAGCTCCAGTGCTTTTCTGCGCCACAGCGATGATATTGTTGGCCGACCGTTCCTGCCTGTTGGGCTGGTGAATGAGGAGAGACAGGCCCATCAGCAGCAGAGACTCCAGAGGGGGATCCCACTGTCAGAACGGAGCCTGAAGGCTCTGGGCTCATTGTGACTAGAATGCAGAGCACAGCATTCTAGAACTCCACCAGCCATCATCATTAGAGCGTCAGTGTTCCAGATCATAATGGCCATCCCTGCTCTGTTCTGTTCTGCCACCTCAGCACTTTCTGAGGGCTCATTGGAGACCGGCTAGTGTAAAGTCATGAATTAATGGTGGTGGGATGAATCCTTCATGCTACGTACACTACCGTTCAAATGTTTTGGGTCACTTAGAAATGTCCTTGTTTATGAAAGAGAAGCACATTTTTTTGTCCATTAAAATAACATCAAATTGATTAGAAATACAGTATAGACATTGTTAGTGTTGTAAATGACTATTGTAGCTGGAAATGGCAGATTTTTAGGCATACAGAGGCCCATTATCAGCAACCATCACTCCTGTGTTCCAATGGCACGTTGTGTTAGCTAATTTATCATTTTAAAAGGCTAATTGATGATTAGAAATTAGAAAACCCTTTTGTAATTATGTAAGCACAGCTGAAAAACTGTTGTGCTGATTAAAGAATCAATACAACTGGCCTTCTCTAGTTGAGTATCTGGAGCCTCAGCATTTGTGGGGTCGATTACAGGCTCAAAATGTCCAGAATGAAAGATCTGAAACTCGTCAGTCTATTTTGTTCTGAGAAATTAAGGCTATTCCATGAGAGAAATTGGCAAGAAACTGAAGATCTCGTACAACGCTGTGTACTACTCCCTTCACAGAACAGCGCAAACTGGCTCTAACCAGAATAGAAAGAGGAGTGGGAGGCCCCTGTGCACAACTGAGCAAGAGGACAAGTACATTAGAGTGTCCAGTTGAGGACTTGTGAGGTGTCTGTTTCTCAAACTAGACACTCTAATGTACTTGTCCTCTTGCTCAGTTGTGCACAGGGGCCTCCCACTCCTCTTTCTATTATGGTTAGAGACAGTTTGCGCTGTTCTGTGAAGGGAGTAGTACACAGCGTTGTACGAGATCTTCAGTTTCTTGGCAATTTCTCGCATGGAATAGCCTTCATTTCTCAGAACAAGAATAGACTGACGAGTTTCAGAAGAAAGTTCTTTGTTTCTGGACATTTTGAGCCTGTAATCGAACCCACAAATGCTGATGCTCTAGATACTCAACTAGTCTAAAGAAGGCCAGTTGTATTGCTTCTTTAATCAGGACAACAGTTTTCAGCTGTGCTAACATAATTGCAAAAGGGTTTTCTAATGATCAATTAGCCTTTTAAAATGATGAACTTGGATTAGCTAACACCACGTGCCATTGGAACGCATGAGTGATGGTTGCTGATAATGGGCCTCTGTACCCCTATGTCGATATTCCATAAAAAATCTGCCGTTTCCAGCTACAATAGTCATTTACAACATTAACAATGTCTACACTGTATTTCTGATCAATTTGATGTTATTTTAATGGACAAAAAAATGTGCTTTTTCTAAGTGACCCCAAACTTTTGAACGGTAGTGTATAGCCCTCACCCCTTTTAGACTGTAGGATGCATTGAGCAGCTCTTTGAGGAACCAACCATGGTGAGTGGTTTGGAGTTAACGTCCTCTCTCCACCAATCCCACATCCTCAAAGGCAGCTTATTGGGGCTTTTGATCTTGTTTATCTTCATTTAAAGGCTGGAGAGAAGATGGTGTTGTTTACTGGTGTCAATATTGAGTGGAGGAGCATGCAGGGGAGGAGGAGGGGCAGACAGTGGAGGCAGTGTTTGGCTTGGGGGATGGGGAGCTGGTTGGCGCTGGTGACCTAATGGAGGTGCTATCCTTAGACTCCTAATTACATTGGAAGATATTTCAGATACCCATACAATGTACATCTTCAAGCACGGAAAGCATATCACTTTTCAAGAGGAGGGTTATGAAACGTCTTCCATATTTCCATAAAATGAAGATCTATGATCTTCATTAATCATGATACTGTTGAGTGCCATATTTTTTAATCAATACAACACCATGACAATTGAATGCTTGTAGTCTTTTTCAAATTATGTGCTATAGAAGGATGTATAGTGGTGTAACCTTCGCCCTTCGTCATCTTTGTGGAGGAGGTGTAGATTTTTTGCCGGCCAAATGAACTGTTTGCTGAAGAGCCTGCAGTCATTGTGCTTAACTGATTTCCCCTTTTTAAGCACGCTCATCCCCAACTCCAAATGTACATTTTGCAGATCAATAACCTTCCAGTAATTTAACGCTGTCCGCCCCAGAGAGGTTGAGGTCAATCCACTCCACCGTCAATGAGGTACTCATTGATTCAGTGTGGTTTAACGTCGTCCAACCTCCTGTTGCTATTGAACAGGCTTGTGTGGCATAGTCGCAGAAAACAACACATTTTCAATTGTCGCCATGTTTTCTCATGTATTTTGAATATGGTAGTAGGCAATCATTTAATTTGGAGGTAGCCATGAGAGCAACATGTTCTTATTCCTGATTTGTCTCTCAATCAACTGACAGTGTATGAATCATCTCTGGCTGTCACTCGGTGTATCATTAATAATGATTAGCCTGTGGCTGTGTTGATCAATACTTATATTCCATTGGATCAATGTCCTGTGTCATCAGTTGGGGAGCAGTGGACTATATATAGCTCTACTACATTTTGCATTTGGTGGTAGTTGAACTAAATTCTAATCTTGGTAGTGCTTTCAGTAGTGTTACATCGTGTTTGTGTTTAATAGGCCAAATGACACATTCTGCAGCCGTTTTTATATCAATATCAAAACATTTCTGGGTAACAAGCATGAATTTTGCTAGGACTGTCTGGGAATGGTTTGAGTGGGGCGGGGTAAACTGAAAACTATTAAAACTATATTATTTTCACAGAGTTTGAAACTCTCTTTATCATTGGTCTATTAACCAATTTACCGCATAGTGATGTCACTGTGGAAAGCCAAAACTCCCGCCCATGCAAACCTGATGATTAGAAGGTCCTGTGTGGATTGTATTTTCAACCAGAAACTATCAGGAAATAACACTGCTACATTTTTTCTACATTTTTACAGTGTTAAAGATGCACTATGCAGAAATCACTCCGCCATTTCCTGGTTGCAAAAATTGTAATAGATAGTTTAATGTCAGTTTATGTGATAAAACAAGCAAGTATAGTGTAGAGATTCATTGTACCATCTAAACCGCTGTGAAATATATTTTTCATAACCAAACATATTGTATTTTCAGCTGTTTGAAGCTGAAAGTAAAAGATACAAAAACTAAACTTAAGAATGGGAAGCATAGAAATAGCGCACATAGAACAGATCTACCACTTATTATACTTGCTTTCAATGTCAATGACAGATCTATAACACGCATTTCTATATGAATTTATGTGCAAGTTATATATTGCAGCTTTAATTTCATCAGCTTTTGTACAATATGAGGAAAAATGCATTTTGACTTCACTGGGTCTATGACATTTCAGATTTGCAAATGATAATTCATCATTAAGTAGTTTGGATGAAATATAAGTTCTTAAGGGTAGCTTTAGTGTAGCTTAACTTCTTCCTGTGTGAAATAATTGGTAGCTTGTTAAACTATGTTTTCAGCGAAGCTTCCCCAACACTGTGTGTCGTCATGCAGAACAGGGGTTCTGACCACTGGCTTATTTGTTTTTAATGGCAATCCCCTTTTGATTCCTGACCAGTGATTATGTCTAATACTATTAAAGGGCTTTGCTCTGTGGTAAAACCCTTGATTGCACTTAGGGTGACAGCCATTTGTCCAAGTCTGTCCTACTGTAGCTCCCCCTGCCTCTTTAAGCCACCTCTTCTCATCGCCTCCCTCCATCCTCTGATGGAACCTCTGCTTTCTCTGTTTCTGTTATCTCTGATTATAAACTGGGTGGTTCGAGCCCTGAATACTGATTGGCTGACAGCCGTGGTACATCAGACAGTATACCATGGGTATGACAAAACATGTATTTTTACTGCTCTAATTCAGTTAGTAACCAGTTTATAATATCAATAAGGCACATCAGGGCTTTGTGATATATGGCCAATATAACACGTCTAAGGGCTGTGTCCAGGCACTCCGCGATGCGTCCTGCATAAGAACAGCCCTTAGCCGTGGTATATTGGCCATATACCACATCCCCTCGGGCCTTATTGCTTAATTATACCATGGCATTGTTGAATACTCATTTCTGATTGGCTTAAAGGGCATTCTAGAGTGTGCATTAGATTGTTCAGAACATCAGGCAAAGTGCAGTTCCTCAGCTATAGATGAAGGACTCATTTTAATATCTTTGTGTGGGTGTGCGTCAGTAATTCAATTACACATTCACCAGGAGGTTGCAAGTTAGAGAGGGTTACAATATAATGTTATCAATGAGAATGGATTAAAGGACTGGTGGGATGTTATTGTAATTTGCTCTGTGTAGATAGATAGCATATTGGTATGGGCTAGATGTTATTGTAATCTGCTCTGTGTAGATAGATAGCATATTGGTATGGGCAGGCTCCCCTAAATTCTACAATCGACTGAACTTTGCATGCTCCTCCTCTGTATTGTAGATGAATCTGCTCAAAGCTAAGAAAACCTTGCCAGTGAGACCCCTGCCAACATCAAAAATGGAACACGTCCAAAACTAAATAGATCAAGCCACTTCTGTTTTGATCAATTCTGTTTTTTAATAACCTCTCTTCATACTGTAGGGCATTACTGCGAATAGGGGCTGAAACCCACCCACTGTGAGCTGGACGTGCATGCACAGTGCTGTGGCACACTGTGTCTGACATTATTAACAACCAGACACAGTATCTAAAGGATACATGCATTATGCATGATGTGGTAACACCAAATCATAGTTTTCCACGGTTGAAGATTTTGGCGTACCAGGATAAAAGCGTAAGGGACAACCAGCTAAGGTACAGCCCTGGACTGACCAGAGGTCCTGCTGGGTCCACAGCGTGAGCCCAAACCAGAGATCAATCGGTGCTGTCATTAGTGCAGATTACAGCAGAGGATTATTCTGCTCTGTCTATTACAGTACCAACCTCTTCAAAAGCATTAAGATTAAATCAATTAAATACAGCTGTGACATTTGACATCCTTTGGTGTGTGTGAAAGCAAGATTATACGTGTCAGATTGAAGGGTAAATATATCCCATGAGGGCATGTCAAGGGCAAATGTAGTCTTTGCAGATAGTCTATTTTATTCTCTGGTGCACAGCGGAAAAGGTCTTGAGGATTATTTTACTTTCTTATTGATTTATTTGACTGGTAAATCTCAAACTTTCAGTCCCCACATAACATTGTGTGTTAAAGATCAATATTTGGCCATATTTGAAAATGCATTGTTTGGATATAGCACAAACATTGAGAGACAAATTCCTGAAGATATCAAAGAATGACATATGCTTCATTCATGATCTCCTGTTTGGTTAACTTTAGGAAAGCAATTATTGTTTCACCTCATTTAAAGACAAAACTCCCTCTTTCTGAGGTCACCAAGGGAACCCAACTGACCATTGAAAGAAGAAGAGTGCATAACTTATTAAAACTTACTTTTACTATCAAACTCTCTCCCCTTGCAATCCCTACTTTAATATGAGCAAAACAGAAGGTGTTTCTCAATATGCATACTACCGTGCTCCACACTCTCAGTGCTCCGAGTGCATTCTCTAACCACGTTCTTGTGAGGACGAGAGTGTGGAGAATGCAAAAACATAACATTTGAGAAGCACTAGCACTTCCACTAGTGTATTAACTCACGGTTCACCTCTCCATTCACTGAACCTTCTTCCAGCCAGGACAATGGCAACAACAGACGAAACAAGATGTTCACAAAGCAAACATTTTACTTCATAATTATCAGCTAGATATGTGAATTGTAATAATCTAGCTAGCCAGCTAGTTGAGCAGACAAAAATGACCTAAAACTAATGTTCTGCAAGGTAGATGTACATTTTTCGTGGGTAGCTAGCTAACAATTCTTCATGGCTAGCTAACAGTAGTATCTAGTCAGTTAGCCCTACTGACTTATTATAGGCTTGCGATCTGCGGTACATTGGCAGGTAAACATGCCAAAATTAACACAGCATGTACTTATTAACGTATCAAGATACAATATTGTAGTCAGGCAACATATGAGATGTGAATAGGCAACATTTCATTCCGAAGTCGGAATGTATTTTCTATAATGCCCACCATTGATTTGAAGAAAGT
Source organism: Thymallus thymallus (assembly GCA_023634145.1). Lineage (NCBI taxonomy): Eukaryota > Metazoa > Chordata > Actinopteri > Salmoniformes > Salmonidae > Thymallus > Thymallus thymallus. The sequence goes on from CM042409.1 coordinate 11,295,561, forward strand.
TTGAGTAGTTTTTTACGTGGTTGTGTCATATTTCTTTGCATACATTCCGTTGAAGCTTGCCTCGATTCATGCTACGGAGTACGCTTTCGAGAAGTGCCCTCCGTGCTCCATTTCGCATACTTTGATTTGGACTCATACTCCGACCCTCCCATGCTCCAATTTGCGTGCTCTGAGCATGGTAGTAGGCATTTTGAGAAACACCCAGAGTGATCTCTAAACCTCCCTTTAATAGAGTCTTTCAGGGAGGCGCAGGAAGAGGAACAAACGTACCCATTCAGCTTCTTCCAAAATGCTAATGCCTCTGGCTCTTAACACTTTTTATTGGGGTTCCCATGTCAATACATGGCACAGATTGCCTAAGGGTTGTAGCAGATAGGGGCTTTGTGGAAAACATGGACATATTTTCAAAAGAAGAAATGTGTGACAACAACAAGAATGTGTGGTTTCCTGTGGAGTTGTGGGGGTGTTATCATGTCCCTGTCTTTCATTCACAAAGACACATGAAAGCGTACGTTAACACGCAAGCTCACAAAGTGAGCCTCTATATTACTTTACTAAACCTTTAGGCTATTTGGGAAAAAAATCAAGATTGCATTTGACATTTAAAATCTCTTGTAGAAGTTTTTGGCATTGTTGGCGACTTGTCGCTATAACAACCTTAACATATTTCCGGGTGCTGTGGGAGCTTGTGTGCAGGTTAGACGAAGAACAAAGGTGTTTCAGGGCCAACAGAACAGGTGCTGTTGTTGAGACCCAAGGCAATTTCAGAGGATGAAATTTAATTCCAACAACTCTGTGTTCTCTTTGTCTTTAATTACGGCAGGACCAGTTCTGACTTGAGGAGAAACACTGAAGTTGTTATTGAGTGAATGAGATGCAGAGGACAGTCATTGCAGGTGAAGAAGGGAAATACATTATTTACTTATCTACATGGGTAACCTAAAGTATCAGGTGTAAAAGAAGCGGCGTTTCTTTCTTTATGGTCCTGATGAGAAGAAACTGTTGAACCAATCCAGTGAATGTGGATGAGGAGGAGTTAAGATGGGATGCTACTAGGGCTGTGGCGGTTTGGCAGCTGGTTATTGTCATGCAAAAGACTGCCGGTCTCACGGTAATTGACCATTAATTAACATAAACACGTTTAGTATCTCCAGGTCTCCATGCATATAAGCCGCATACAAGCCGCTGATGCACGCCTTTGGAACATCTACATTTAAAAAAGTCTAATAAATCAATTGAATATACACCCTCACAATAAATCCATTATTTATTTTAGGCTTGTTCATTTAGCTAAATAAAATAGAAAGGATATTTTTCCCATTCCGGAGCGTAAAAGTGACCCTATATGCTAGATTTAGAGTTATTTGGCAACTTTAGTTGTGAATGATAAAAACCTTACAATGTCTTAGAAATCCCAACATATATTGGCTACATGATGCGACTCTAGGCTATTGGTGAGTAGCAAAAACAGCTTGCACTCTGTCTTTACCTCAGGCTGCACAGCTGTTCTCTCATCAAGTGATCATATTTTCACCCATCAGACTATTCTTGTCTTTACTAATATGTAAAAAAAAAAAAAAAAAAAATACATTAACATGCTAGTAACATGTTTTCGTAGCAAAACATATTTCACTAAACTGTTGACAGCCCGTCTGCACGAGAAAGGAATAAAGGAGAGGGAGGAGGAGATGGAAACGCATAGTGGTCGAGATATTCTGTAAAGCTGAAGGTAATGTGTCACCCAATTAATTATGATTAAAAACAATTAAATCCCTATTACTAGGCTATTCAAAATTGCCCTGCACAAACAATGAACCAACTGGGTATACGTTCTCTCTGACTCATGGATAGAAATCTTGGAGCATAGCATAAGGTAACTATCCAGTATCTATATAATAATACAGTCCACACTCAAAGGCGATTACTCTAATTTGTAAAATTTTGGATTATAGGCTAGACCAATTATGTACCAAAGACATATTAAATCAGTTTTGTTTTATGTTTTTCTGCCATGCGTAATATGCGGTAGGCTACGTATTGTAAAACTGCACAATTGTTTTTTTTTTCAGGCTTGGGCTCAGAAGCTTATGGATATGCATAAGCTCATATGGATGTTTTGAATTAATCATCACCTTAGAAAGCTGTCCATGTCGTTGTGTTAGGCTTTAAAACAACATCCACAACAGCCATGTTTTACACTCAGTTTCAACCTGCTGTTGAACTGTTGAGTTTTAAAAGCATGATACTGTTTTGATGATGAGTGTTTGATATGATTTTCAATTGCATTTGCATTGATGTCAGAGTAGTTAGAGGGACAATAGAGTCCTGAGTCCAGGCCATTAGGACCTGATGGTCTTTAGCGAGTTGGGTACTACCAAAGCATGTCCAGAGTGCATAACAGGAGATTACCGGGACTCAACGGTCACACTGCCGGTGTGGCGGTTATACAGACGTAGGATCTTAATTTGATCCAGTTTGCTACAGCAGGAAAATAATAATAATACTAATCCTGCAGCAACAGGACATTTGTATTATTTTACAATTTAATATACATTTTGTGTAAGGGCAAATCAAGTCTGACATTTTAAAGTGAAAACTTTAGAATACTTTTTTTAAACCTCAAATACACTACAAGTTTACATTTCCTGCTGTGTAGAATAATTCTCTGCAACAAAAGAGTGATCCAATTAAGATTTTACATCTGTAGCCTACCCACCAACAACAGGTTGATGGAAAGAAAAAACAACAAATCTTACATGATACTTTGAGTTGACTGCATGGCAGTCCTTATTCGTATTTTGCCGCTGAACTGGCAGTTGACTGAGCTAACGTTGGAGTCAGAGTATTGGAGAAGCCTACAGCTCCAGGGGATCTAGCCCTGATAACAGTATTGATGACTGATTCATGTTTTTTCTACAGGAACAGAGTGAAAACCTATTCTGAGAGGGAGAGGACTTACCCCTATTTTCCCTTATCTCTCGACAAATTCTCTCAAATCCTGATCTCTTGCAATATTATGTTTTCATCTGGTTCATTTAAATTGTCAATCCATCAGAGTGTTTTTATGTGATACAGTATATTGTAAAAAGCATTTGGTTTTATATGGATTTTATTCATTCAATGACTATTAGCATATATGCATTTTTATGAGTAGTGTCAGGGGACCTAACCTATTTATTGTTTTTGCCTTAATATCTATTATACCTAGCAAGTTCCAAAAGCTCAACTGAGAGTAAAACTATTTCACTCAAAACCTGTGCTATTGCATGTGTGAGAGAGCAATGCACTGGGTAAAGGCTGCTGTTCAAAAGCATCAATAACTTCTGAAGGAGTGGCCCAGACAGATGGCGTCGTGATCAAACACTCTATGGATCACATCAAAGGGTGGCTTCTGCCCGGACGTTCCATTACCCGTTTTGTTGTTATTGTGGCACAGTTCTGTTTTTTTTCACTCCCTTAGTACATACAATACAATACATCATCCACCTCATTTGATTTAGGCTTTATGACACTGACTTTGAAGTGCCCTGCCTGTAACCCATTCTAAATCACCGTTTTTGTATTTGTTATTTGCTTTTAGATTACCCATTGCGGAGTTCACAATGCTTTCTGTTCAATAACCAGCTAACATGATTACCCTGCTGCTCCCATTAACTACGCTACTGCCACAGAGAGGTCACTGGATGGGCTGGCTTCAACTCTGGTCAACCTCAACTATAGCCAAGCTTCTCTTCCGCTCTGTAGTATTTTACCTCGGGTAATTACAATGCTGAATAGTCTATTAATCTGTTTTACTGCGTTAACAATGTCGGTATACCTTGCAACAACTAGGCCTATTCCACCAATTCACTTTTTTCATGGCAGAAATATCTCTACAGATGGCATATGATAATATCCCCACCCCTGGTCCTATCTCTACAGATGGCATATGATGATATCCCCACCCCTGGTCCTCCATGAGTTTCGATTTTATGATTAAGCAAATGTTTCCTAAACAAGATTATATTCCATTTAGCTCAGATTCAATCAGGGCTAAACAGCTAAATGCTTTTACACTGTCTGTCATGGTAACATTTACACTGATACTAAGGACATTAGTGTCCTTTTGCCCAATCACTCCAAGATACCTCAATTAACTCTCTCTTTGCTCATATGAATTTTTATTTTATTATTTAAAAAAATAAATAATTTAACCTTTATTTAACTAGGCAAGTCAGTTAAGAACAAATTCTTATTTAACTTCCTTGTTCAGGGGCAGAACGACAGATTTTTACCTTGTCAGCTCGGGGATTCGATCCAGCAACCTTTTGGCAAACCCTTACCGTGCCACTTAACTCACTGTATCCCCCCTTAATCTGTTCACTGACACTTACACAGATGGAAAGAGTAGCACATTCAACAAATGAGTTTACAACCTACGTATATCATACACAGCTTGTATGGAAATTAACTTATTCAACATCTCACTTGAATCCTGAAATCCTTGGTATGAATATTAAATGGAAATCTGGAACAGAACACCCTTTGTTTTGGCACAACATGTTTACCCAATCACAGCCATGAATGCAGGAGCCAGAATATCACCAGAAGGTTCCAAAAGTGGATATCATTATAATGATGTGTCCATGGGCAAAACTAATAAATTATAATAATGCCCTTTCCATTTATTTTGCAGATAGACTAGAATATGTTATTTTGTGGTAGGAATCACTTTCTAAATGGTTAGTGCACTAGCACCGGAAACAGGATGTTCTTTACACACTCTTGGGGTAGCCTATAATTTTTATGACTGAGATATAGACTCTTGGGGTAGCCTATAATTTTTATGACTGAGATATAGACTCTTGGTGTAGCCTATAATTTTTATGACTGAGATATAGACTCTTGGGGTAGCCTATAATTTTTATGACTGAGATATAGACTCTTGGTGTAGCCTATAATTTTTATGACTGAGATATAGACTCTTGGGGTAGCCTATACTTTTTATGACTGAGATATAGACTCTTGGGGTAGCCTATACTTTTTATGACTGAGATATAGACTCTTGGGGTAGCCTATAATTTTTATGACTGAGATATAGACTCTTGGGGTAGCTGTCACGAGAATTTCTATCTCAATGTTCTAAATGAATTATTTCATAACTCTATCTGTATCCTGAAGGTTGTAAGGCTTCAGTTTTTAATAATACAGACAGAGCCCCAGCTTGCAATGGTCAGTACTTTATTCAGAGAGCTCTGCCCCTGTCATGAGCAGCCCCTCTTTTTATACACACACAAGTTCCTGTTATCTCAGGTCACTCCCTTCAAGACATTCTGTACTTTTCCACTAACTACATTCATACATTGTTTCTCTGTTCGGACAGACTGAACTCACACCCAGTTATCATGTTGTCTATATTTTCCAAGCAAGATTTTACTTCTCCTTCCTATGAGGATATGTCTGGTTTCGAAGCCGATTTCCTGTTATTGGTTTCACAGTTGCATTATGTTCACACCTACACAAAAAACAGACATCTCCTAGTTGCTACACTCTAACTGCAATCTTGCCGAAGCCCCCCCACCTCTTATGATTCTAATGCATTTCACATATTTCACACAGTTCATACAGTTTCGGGGTGGAATACTTTAGTCATTACTTTAAACATACAAATTCTTCTATCAGTAGCCTATACTTTTTATGACTGCGATATAGACTCTTGGGGTAGCCTACAATTTTTATGACTGAGATACATCCTCACTTACTAATCTTCTACGTAACAAAAATACACCATAATGCATGGGAAAAGTAGTTCCTTCTACTCTGCGTGACTTTTAGAGTAGCAAACGGCAAACTTTCACCCACACGCAGACAGACAACACAAAGCAATACTATTCTCTTTCCAGGCAGGACGTTTGATGTGAGCTTGACAAAGACAGCACTCTAAAAGGTCCTTTTGACTGGATTATTTAATGCTCTGTCGTTCCTTTCAAGTTTCAGGAAGACACATTTCCGGGTGTGCGTAGCGTTTCAGTGAAGCAGGCATTTGTTTCATCGATGTGAGAATGCTTTCAAGTGGCACAGGCTCTCAGATTCGGACAGTAGAGAGCTTTTCAATCATTAGATTTTATAAGTTATCCCACGCTATACAGTGTAGCTGGTTAATACCCAATGTATAGGTTTAGATATTATTAATGAACAGACTCATTGTTTATGCTAAATAGTGGGTATATATTAAGATAATTAGAACTTCTGTTTACTAGGCCCATATAGCCCACCTACTGTATTGCATAACACATTTAATTTAATGGTGACGTTTTTGGTCCAAGATGGAGCTTCATCAGGCCAAACAGGATAATACGTGTAGTTCCATGTTCTTCGCTGCTCCTTAATACTATCAATTTGTGAGTTAAAAGTGATTTTGAGGAAATTGCCCCACTATACTTTGCTGTTCTACAGGGTTCAGAAACACCAGTTGTGGCCGGCAGGTGCAGTTTTATACACCCCTCAGTACATTTCTTTGGTGGTCTTTTGGTAGTTAATATCTCCATAACTATCCTACATTTTGTAGAACAATGTGAAGTGCTGACAGCGTGTTTTCTCAACAAGACCCCTCAGGCACAAAGGATCAAGTGCCTTATTGCTGTTGGTTTAGTTGATAATGAATACGGCTCTACCTTGAGTCTAAAGTTTGCCATTTTCTACATCAATTCCCCCAAAACATGCTTGGATTGAAGTATTACAACAATCTTGCCCCAACAAGCAATTGATTAGTGCAATCCATCAGGTATACATGAAACCACAAGGGACATTATTTGCATGGTAATGCAGTTTCCTGGTGCACCTTTATAGAATTGTGCCTGTGGGCTCCTCTACCTGACAGTGGCTAATTGGCTATAGGAAAGGTAGAACAGCTTAACACTGAGAACAATGAAGATACATATTTCCCACCACTGTGGGGTACCCATGGACTGACAGTTTCATGGTGCACACTTAGAAAAAAAAAGGAGCTATCTAGAGCCAAAAAGGGTTCTTCAGCTCTCCCCAGAGGAGAACCCTTTGAAGAACCCTTTTTGGTTCCAGGTAGAACCCTTTTAGGACCCTTTCCACAGTGGAACCCAAAAGGGTTCTACGTGGAACCAAAAAGGGTTCTCCCTGGAACCAAAAAGGGTTCTCCCTGGAACCAAAAAGGGTTCTCCTATGCGGACAGCGAAAGAACCCTTTTGGAACCCTTTTTTCTAAGAGTGTATGTTCCAGTAATGTACGGTGTCCCATGAATTAGAAATTGTCTCCATTTATAATGTCTCCATACATGAATACAATATGCAGTTCTACAGAGGATTCATGCAGGCAAAGAAAAAACATCCAGTATTACAAAGGTTATGGAACCTCGCAGCCTGTAGTGACCTGCATTTTGAATTACAGTAGACACACAGACACACCTACACACATACACACATACACAAACACACACACACACACACCTACACACACACACACACACACACACAGACACACCTACACACACACACACACGCACATACACACACACCATTAATTCCCCCCAAAATGTTGGACTGCCTCCTCATCTCGAACTGCTCATTCATGTGAGACGGATCCCTGAGACATTTTCCACAGGAGGATTAGCAGTCTACCACGACAGGCAGGCTCCTCAGTCTATGTGCTCTGGCCCCCATACTGTCTCTGTGGACAGACGGCATGCAGGCAGGCAGGCCACTCCTTAAAAGGTCTGAGATGCTCACTGCTTATCACGAGGGCTCGAGTTTAACTGAATTACCCACTATGCTTTCCCTTAAAAGGTCTCTGGGATAAAAAGTATGTTTTCTGGAAATAATTAATCCAGCTTGTTGGCTAAATCAGATAGAAGGGAACAATAGTGGCCTTTGGTGGTGTGGAGGGTTCTGCCTGGACTGGTTTATGAGACAGCTCCTCTATCTGACAGACAGGTGGGCTGCTGCTGCTGTTCACTGCTACTGTGTAGATGGTGATGATGACCTGATCTGCAAGGCTCCCTGCCTGCAGGATCCAACCATTCAATTACAATTGAACTGCTCCATTTGGAGGAGGGCTAATTCAATGCAGTCCACAGTGTGTGTGTGTGTGTGTGTGTGTGTGTGTGTGTGTGTGTGTGTGTGTGTGTGTGTGTGTGTGTGTGTGTGTGTGTGTGTGTGTGTGTGTGTGTGTGTGTGTGTGTGTGTGTGTGTGTGTGTGTGTGTGTGAGTGAGTGTGCCAAGCCCTCCAACCATTTGGAATGCTGTGTGTTCTGGGTGCTGGGTGTTCGCACGCTCTGCAGGTTGAGGGAAGCTTGGTAGCTCGGTTGCCATGACTACACATTTGACTGAAAGACAGCATGGTTATTTTAATGAATTTGTCTTTTCAGACTTCTATTTGTGCTGTATATTCAATCTGCTTTCTGAAAAATATATCAGCCTTGTAGACCCTTTCCTTTGTTGACAGTGACCTTTTGGGAAATAGCTCATTGATTGCTGGGGTAACATGATTCAAATGGGGTCTAAGTGGACACTTCATCTGAACTAGATAAGAGGTGGCATATAGGAACCATTATTTTTGTCCTGGTGGTCCCGGACTAACATTTTCACTTTCCTTCACTTGTATTTCAATGTTTTCTATTGGACTGTAAAAGTAATCTACAGCCAGAATCACTATTTGTATACTACTGCCAAGAACACACTCACAAACGAGTTACTCCATTGCTGTATCTCAGCCAGTGCTATATGTGCAACAGATGCTAGCGTGCATGCAGCTTTCAGTAGGTGTGCTAATCACCAGGAGTGATCCCATGATGACTGCCGTGCTCACTGAGCGCACCATCTGGGGCTCTCCACCGGCCTGGTGTCTCACTGAGCGAGCTGGATGCCTCTCTGGCCCTCCTGGCCTACACCCTCCTGTCCCCCTGTCTGTCCTGCCAGAGTTGTAGTCAGTCAGTCAGTCAGGGCTCATCCCTGCCGTATGGCTTTAGAGACTGACTCACCTACTGCTGAACTCACACACAGTACACACATACCTTACGACCTGCTGGAACCACTTAACATGTTCAGAACAATAAGCAATTTCTTAAGCTGCGACAATATATTTTAAGGAAATATCAGAAATATTTGGGATTTATAATAGGCACATACTTTTAAAATATATCCTCCCTTGGTTTTTGCCTGATTTATCTGGCATGAGCTTTATGTCTTTGGTCTGATCAGACACTCTCTTTCTAGTGTTGTGCTGGATAAATCACCTATAAACCTGGATCTGGAAACAATTGTAGAGACCATTAAAGTGTCAAGGATAATGGAGAATTGCATATGAACATGGGCAATCAAATAGGTGGAACTTCATCTGCTTTTCATTTGCAGTCGGTGGTCACGTACAGTACCCATCAGATATCTGACAAATTAAGTAATTTCTATATGTTGGATCAAACATAGGTGGACATTGTTTGTGATGGGATACGCAAACCGTGAAACAAAAACATCCTCAAAACATCAGGGGTCAAGATTTGGACTACGGCTAGTTGTCCATACAAAGCTGCGTTATCAAAGTAATCTGCATGGTGATATTATAAGCTGTAGTAATGTCATCGTAATGAAAATACACAGGACAAATTCTTTGGGAGAAACAGTTCCTGTTTTCTGTTAGTCACTTTCTGATTAATGCATACAGTAATTAACAATATGCATGGCTCTGAACTTGTCAGATAGCAGTATTATTATCAGTTTTTTTTTTACACATTGACTGGCAGATGAGTTTGGGGTGAAAACAACAACATTGGGCTATCTGCCCAAAGTTCAATTAAACAACTTCATACTGTGTACAGTCTGTATATCTGCCAAGCCTCTGAACTAAATTAGCTTTAGTGGCGCCTCATCAGTGATCACTCTTGTCCCAGTGGGGATGTCCTTCACTGACCCCAACTTACTTCATTTTCAGTCTGAGGCTTTGAAGCGATGCTTAATGCCTGAGCATAGATGTCCTTGATGGGACAGAAGGAGTCATTGAAGACCCACCTGAGCATAAAGAGCCGACTGTCTAATGTCTAGAAGTATAGAGGTTAAACCGAGGTTAGACACTGCTGGTGAACACACCTGCTCCCCTCCCTCTGTCTCCTCTCCCCTCCCTCTGACTCCTCTCCCCTCCCTCTGACTCCTCTCCCCTCCCTCTATGTTCCTCCCTGTTTCCTTCTCGCTTGCTTTATACCAAGTCGCCTGAGGGAACTCTGGTCTGGACAATGTTTCTAATTCCATTACATTGACTTGTTAGGATAGATAGGCCTCTATCTCACACTGGCCAGATAGTATTTGTTGATCGCTGCCTGGAGGAGATAAGAAATGTGTCGTAAATGAAACAAAATTGCAAAACATTTCTCTCACAGAAAGATCAGTGGAGAATATCTCAATTTTATTTTCTATGTTCTGATTTCTCCTTGGTCATGTGCGTGTGTACTCTGAATGAACTGTATCACATAGAGATCCACAAGCAAATATATAGAATATGCATGCATGAACTACATATTGCCCAAAGCAGGAGGATTAAAAAAGTTTTGGAGCATGTCTTTAAATAGTATGTTGGATGACACAAACAAAGCTTAGATAGATAGATATATAGATAGATAGATAGATAGATAGATAGATAGATAGATAGATAGATAGATAGATAGATAGATAGATAGATAGATAGATAGATAGATAGATAGATAGATAGATAGATAGATAGATAGATAGATAGATAGATAGATAGATAGATAGATAGATAGATAGATAGATAGATAGATAGATAGATAGATAGATAGATAGATAGATACTTTATTGATCCCCCGGATTACAGCTTCCAATGTATGTAGCTACAGCTACAGCTCTAGTCGATCTTCGTGTGCTCTGAGTCTCCCACAGACTGCGCCATGGCATTTTAACAAATGGCTTTAAGTGGAATAAATGTTTGCTTTTGCGCCTCTATAAATCATGTCCCATTCATGTAATCTGTGGGGGCAGAGGTGTGAATGGGTTAGAGCAGTGGAGAGTGGAGGGGGAAGTGGGGAAGAGGCAGACCCCGGAGCAGTTCCCAGGACAATGTCAGGTTTGTCTGGCCTGAGCGCATGAACACTAAGCTTTTGGGAACTGGCAGCTTACCCCAGTACCTTCCCTCCCGTCGTCCTCTCCTCCAGAGCTGTCCAGCTCCAAGCAGTAAGCGCTTGTGTAAAGTTCATAAGGCTTCCCTCTGTTTGTGTGGACATAATCAAGGCTTCATCCTGCTGCTGCTCAAAGAGAGGGCTGAGGGTCTTGAAGGACCTGTCTGGCTCTGGCTCTGGCTCTGGCTCTGGCTCTGGCTCTGGCTCTGGCTCTGGCTCTGGCTCTGGCTCTGGCTCTGGCTCTGGCTCTGGCTCTGGCTCTGGCTATGGCTCTGGCTCTGGCTCTGGCTCTGGCTCTGGCTCTGGCTCTGGCTCTGGCTCTGGCTCTGGCTCTGGCTCTGGCTATGGCTCTGGCTCTGGCTCTGGCTCTGCAGAGGAGAGGCATGCAAGTGTTCTCAGTGTCTGGCGCTGGCAATCTGCTCCTCACATTATCAAAAGGCCAATGTCCTCCTTCGACTGTCCAGAACTCATCCCAGCCATTACTTCAGCTCTAAATTATGACTTTTTAAGGTCACATCCATCATCTTTGTGTCTTCTGGAAATAAAAAGACACAGAAAGTCATGCATTGATACAGGTAACTGCCAAAATAAAGGAAACGCCAACATAAAGTGTCTTAGGGCGTTGGCCCACAACGAGCCAGAACAGGTTCGATGCACCTTGGAATAGATTCTACAAGTGTCTGAATCTCTATTGGAGGGATGCGACACCATTATTCCATGAGAAATTCTATAATTTGGTGTTTTGTTGATGGTGGTGGAAAATGCTGTCTCAAACCAGGTTTCCATTCAAACTTTTTATGCGAGCAAAGTACATGTTTGATAAAACATGTAATGACAGGCCTGATGGAAACAGCAAAGACAGGATCTTTTTATGTCGGTAAAATCATATGTCATTTTGGTGAACTATCCCTTCATCCGTTGAAGTCACAGAGGATGACATTAATATTACCTCAGAATGGAATGCACTTATATTAATGAATCATAATAGAATTTCTAATGAAAATAATACAGCCTCCATATACAGTGTGTAATGGCTTAATGTACTTAATGTGCATTGATCCCACAGCAAAGCATCCAATTATCTAATGTGTCCATTCGAAACATTAAAGGTATACAATCTAATTCCCACCATTTCCCAACTGTCAGCACATGTGAAGCACAAGTGATAAGAACCTTGCAGTGGGCCCAGCACAAACAGTCATGCCTTTGCTGGGGATTTACGACCTGCATCAGCATAATTCAAGCATGACCCTCCGCCCCTCCCCCTTTTAATTTTCTCTCTTTCGCCTTGTTAAAGCCCAGGCCTCAGACCTGGGTCCACACCATACATCATCCAGACTGTGCAGCTCTCTTCCCTTCCCCCGGTGTCGTGGGAGAGAGACAGTGCTTTTGTTGGGCTGTGGAGATATCTTATCGACAGTCTCAGCACACTCTCTCTGCTCTGCTCTCTGCTTCCTCCCCACGGGTCACATAGGCCTCCATTCCGCCCATCTGTGGACTCTTGGAATCACACCTGTGCTCACCAATCTGTGTCAATGAAGGTCTCTAAACCCGCGCTCAGGAAATCACAGTTTTCGTTACACAGGTTCAATGGTTTTTCTGGTCAAACAAACAAAACATCATCTCCAGCCATATTATTATGCTTCCTTTGGCCGGGTGGGTGAGGTCAAGAGCAGACCTGGTCACAGATGTACTGTAGGGATACTGTAGCCTCGTCTTCTGTAATGCTGAGAGACAATCTCCACAAGCATTATAGGAAATAAGGAGATTGTCCCTGCCTGCAAATAGGATTGCTCCCTGAGAACTGTATGTAACAATTCACTCAACAGACAACACTCAAAGGCTGATCTCTACCTTGCTGCTCCCACCCATGCTTCTGTCTGTATTCTGTAACACGTGTGTGCTTAACTCTTTTAAACAGCGCTTTAAGCAAAGCTTCAGGTGCAGCAAACGTATTGCTGGACAGGATACAGAGGGGGGGGGGCGAGATGGAACTTCCTCCGCTTTTCCTCCTCCATCTTTTGTACACAGCCAGTGAACAGCCTTTAGATCGAGCTTTGTGAGAATGATTGTCAGTGGCTTAATGAGCTTCTTTATCAAGCTAGAGGCATTGGCAACACGAGTGTCTACAGTGCCTCTCTCACTCCGTCCTCAGCTTGTTTGACAGGATCCGGTGCGAGTGGACACATCTAGAGCAGTTCCCTGGGATTTTGACAGACCTTTTTACTGTTCTATGCTCTGATTTTCCCTTTGGATTGGATTGGAGTGCCTGTAGAAGGGAATGGTTGTTCACATGTATCTCGCGAGGGACCAGCGCAGAGAATTAAGTTAAGTCTTGTAAGTACTGTCTTGTCTTGGGATGTTTCTGGGTGTGCGCCACAGTAGCTGGTTGTTGGATGTTTTGGTTTTTGCACGTGTGGTGAGGGGCATTAAATAGGATCACCCCCTCACAGAGAGGAGAGTAGCAACATTGTCTGTGTTTATGTGGTTACAGTGCCTTCAGAAAGTATTCATACCCCTTGACCTTTTCCACATTTTGTTGTGTTACAGCCTGACTTCAACTTTTTATTATTCTCACCCATCTACACACAATACCCATTATGACAAAGTGAAAACATGTTTTTAGACATTTTAGCATATTTAATGAAAACAAAATACAGAAATATCTAATTTACTTTTTAGAAGCACCTTTGGCACAGCTGTGAGTCTTTCTGGGTAAGTCTGTAAGAGCTTTCCACACCTGGATTGTGAAACATTTGCCCATTATTATTGTCTAAATTCTTCAAGCTCTGTCAAATTGGTTGTTGATCATTGCTAGACAACCATTTTTAAGTCTTGCCATAGATTTTCAGGCAGATATAAGTCAAAGAGTCGCTCAGGAATATTCACTGTCTTCTTGGTAAGCAACGTCAGTGTAGATTTGGCCTTGTGTTTTAGGTTATTGTCCTGCTGAAAGGTGAATTCATCTCCCAGTGTCTGGTAGAAAGCAGACTCGACCAGGTTTTCCTCTACGACCAGGTTTTCCTCTATTTTGCCTGTACGGCTGGCTTCCGGGTTAAGTGAGCAGTGTGTCAAGAAGCAGTGCGGCTTGGCAAGGTCTTGTTTTGGAGGACACATGGTTCTCGACCTTCGCCTCTCCCGAGTCCGTACGGGAGTTGAGCGATGGGACAAGACCGTATTGGATAACACGAAATTGGGGAGAGGGTAAAATAAATAAAATAATAATATTTAAGTTGATTCATTTTTATAAATTTGCTAAAATTTCTGAAAACGTGTTTTTGCTTTGTCATTATAGGGTATTGTGTGTAGATTGATGAGGAAAAAAACGATTTAATCCAGTTAAGAATAAGGCTGTAACGTGACAAAAAGGAAGCTTGAAATTATATCAAATAAAGCTGGTGGTTTGGATATCATTTTCTAAATATAATAACATGATCAAATAGCCCATATTTTGACAAAGGAAGATACTATAGACACATAATTGATACGGTAGAATAGTATTTTATTCCTGAATGTTTAATGCTGGTTTTAAAAGCGATGACTGTGCCCTTTTCGGTCACATTAGGCGGTATGGTGTCACCCGGGGATGTGTCCATCTCTGTCCCTGGTCACAACAGTTCATATGGGGCCAGTAAGGTCATTCATCATTTCTCCACTTGGGACAGAGGTCAGTGACCCTGAAGTTCATCTCAGAATTCACTCCATATCCACATCCGTCTAGAGCCCTATAGCCTCATTCCCTCATTCCTTTATGTCCCAGTCCGTCTTGTCATTTTTCTCCTACCCCCCTCTGCTTTCCCTCCCACCCAGCCCCAGCCTCATCCACCTGCTCCATGCGCAGACAGACTCCTGCAGTATTCATTTTGTGGTAATTGAACTATTCACTCTCTGGCATGCACGGTAAAGCAGAATGAAATTGAGCCAAATCTCAATTAGACAAGGTTATTATTTAATATTGCGATGACTTCCTAAACTCATTAAGGGCCTTGTTTCTGTTTTGCCCCTGCTGCTTCTGCTGAAGTTTTAATAATGAATGAACTCCTCCCGCTCATATGCGTGTAGAGGAATCTCGTCTCAGACTCTGTTCGCCAGAGGTCAGAATGTAACCCATTGCAAATAAATTGGAAATATGATTATATTATAGTAAGTTAACTGAATGCATCCAAATAAAACAACTTTTAATGAAATTCCATGGGTCCCTTTTAGTAGTTAATTATTAAATATTGTTTTAAAAGTTATTCAAACAAGATGTGGGTGTGTCAAGGCCGGGCATACTTCACACAAATGATTAGCGTTTGATGTATCCCTGTTTGTCAGTAAAGAGCTACACCCTTATGTTTTTAATGATTAGCGTTTGATGTAGCCCTATTATTCAGTAAAGAGCTACACCCTTATGTTTTTAATGATTCGCGTTTGATGTAGCCCTATTAGTCAGTAAAGAGATATACCCTTATGTTTTTAATGATTTGCTTTTGATGTAGCCCTATTAGTCAGTAAAGAGCTACACCCTTATGTTTTTAATGATTCGCGTTTGATTTAGCCCTATTAGCCAGTAAATAGCTACACCCTCATGTTTTTTTTGTAGAACCAGTCTCAAATCATTTGTATAAATGAGAAATTGACATGGCAAAAACAGAAAGAAAACAAAACAAAAAAAGATGTAATTACCAGCAATTATAATACATTCTCCCAATGTTTTAATTGTACTTCAGTGATTAACTGGGATTCAACGCTGAAGCATTACCAGGAGTGTGTGGGGAGCGTGGCGTGACTGTCTTCCCGGTGTCGCAGCTCTTTAGTGTGGAGAATATTTTAAATAGCTTGACACGAAGAGGATCTGCTTAATCCCATTACAGGCTTGCAGCACATCAAACTGCAAAAGGCCTGTAGAAACACAGACACTTCTGCCTGTCTGTCTGTCATACTGCAGAGACTGTAGACACTCTCCTGTCTGTTGCACAGCAGAGTTTTGCATGTGAAAGAGACAGACTGCAGACAATGGAACGGCAAAACACTGAACAGCATAGCATCTTTCAATGGCAACTGTTAAGGACACTTCAGAGTCCTTCAACAGCACTTCTCCATTTTCATTTAGCCAATTTGACTGCTTTGTCTATATCTTGAGAATGCCTCCTCTCATTTAGAAAGTGTTGAAGTGTTGTGGAAAGTGTTTTATTATGTTTTAGGTATAATCTCCAGAACAGAAAATCATTGTTATAAAGCTAGTGAGGAAGTAGTGAATTCTACAGTATATCAACAGACCCTGGACTTTGGTGTATAGGTCAATGTTAGGATTCCATGCCAGACCAGATGGCTGAACTAGGAGACTGAAGAGATAGAAAGCTAGGCAACCAGAACACTGTGCCAGTAACATCTCCTTATGAAGAGAGACGTGGGTGTCTTTGATTCAACCTGGAGCCTGAAGGATGAGGATGGGGCTTCTCAATCAAATGAACCAGCAGGTAGAGCGAGCATGGAGCAGACGTGACTTCCCTCTCTGCCTGCCTCTTACATTTCCTCTGTTATCAGTCTTGTGCCTGGTGCTCATTCTGAATGAGAAAGGGTTTTTGCACATCCTGGCCGGTAGCCCACTGTAAATGAGAGAGAGCGAGAGCAGAGCAGCGCGCCACAGTATGTCAGTCAGAGTTGAGTTTAAAGCATGGCTCCAGACTGCACATGGCCCAGATACTGTGTCCCCTGGCATTCTTCCTCCATCCCAGGACAGCTTCTGTTCCCTCTGAGCCTTGGCTAACTGAGGTCAGAGTTCATATTTGCCTTCTCATGGTGAGCAGCTTTTAACCTCCTGCCAGCTTCATCAGCCTCAGGCTCAAGATATTGCTGCTGAAGGAGAGGATTAAGAACAGCCTGCGTTCTTAGAGCAGGCTCGCTTCGGCCCCAGTCAACTGGTTCATATAGCCCCTCTAGCCTATACTGTATGCCAGGTTAGAGATAGACATCCCAGTCTCCCACCAGTTTATCCTCTATATGTTTTCTAACCTCCCTCAACCAGATGGACAAATTGGATCTGGCTAAATGCTCAACGAGGGGGAGAACAAATTAAATCAGATGGCAAGTGATCAAGCACAGTTTGAACAGAACGTAATCCATCTAAGTGGTGTTAGGTTGGTTGATAAAGGCCCTAAGAGAAACGCATTGTCTTGGAGGGATTGTAAAAACCTCCCTCTTAAACTCACCAAACCTCCCAACAAAGCACTGGCCAATTAGCAAATCGCAGCGTCCTACCTTCCGATTTTAATCTGTAATTTGCAACATAAATCACAGTGTGTGGGAAAAGAGTGAAAAGTGGAGCAACATTATCAAGCCTGAGGCATTTCTCCATTCCGGACTCCTGGATCATAACAAAGCCATGTCAATCTGAGGTTGGAGGAAAAGTCAATGGCCTAGTATTGTGATTAAGAGGGGTTGGTGTATTGCACACTCTTTTGTCTGTGGCTCTGCCGGTGACATCAGGCAGGTCACCCACTAGGTCAGATTAACCAGGATGGACTCACAAAGGCCCCTGACAGAGTTAATACCATTAGCATGAGGCATGGGGAGAGAGTTCAGCGTTTGTGTCCATCTGAAAACAGAGCCTCCTAAAGAAATGAATTCTATCGACTCTTTCACTCCTTGGTCAATTATTCAATTATTTCTCATGAACTGCCATTTGACCTCTGTGTTTCCTATTGAATTTGGTAACTGAGAGAGAAGATATAAAAAGAGGATCAGTGTTTTCGGTCAGTATGATTGGAAACACACCAGTAAAACTCCAGCTGTTTTTAAAACTGCCGGGCGTGTTGGAGCGTGGCTATCTCTTACGTCTGGTTTCGCAACATCCTACTGAAATAAAGAGCTTAACACAGACAAATCAATTTTTTGGCATTAATTGGAAGCTCCATCATCAACACGAGCAGAGACACTAGTTCGAAACACTTGTAATTACTGGCTTTGTATGCTTATGATGAGAAGTGTTTTTTTTTTTCAGTGGACATTTGTGAGGACTCCCTGAAGACCCATGAGCATTATAATTAGGCAATTTTATTTGTCTCCAATTTCCTAATACTAGTGGGCCATTATTCAACGTGGTCTGGTCTATCTGCTACTCTGCGTTGAACCAACTAGATTCCTGACTAGAATGACCCAATGACCTATGTCAAAGCCAACTTGAGGGAGGCTAATGAACAGATATCCTAGAGATTCTACTATAGAACAGAATCTGGTGGGCAACAATACCGTCAAGGTGAATATTCCTGCACAGAGCTCTATCCCCCACAATCCTGTGCTCTGACCATACTGTACACAGCTCATTAGGATTCAAGCCGCTGGCCTGTTAGGTGGAGAATGACCCGTGCCCTCTGACCCTGGGCCCAGTGTGTAGAGTGGTAATGTGTGTGGAAAAAATACTATTGCCATTCTTTGGAAGAAGACTATTGCTAAGTCTGAGGACCATGTGTGATCATCATGGCTGTGTTGTGTTCTCTTTGAATATTCAGAGAGGAGCCTACAGACACAGAACAGCAACAGCCTGATGACAGACTGCAGCAGGGTTGTATCTTAATGATGTAAATAATTCGCTCCATTGTGGAATGAATTCATAATTTTCACTTTGAAATGTGGAACATGTATTAATATAACCACAGCCTCATGTATTTATGTATTTAAACTCTTGTTCTATGGTGCATGGAAAACGACTCTCTCTGGCTGCCTAGCCAACACACAGACTATAAACAAGAAAACAATGTGTCTCCAGGGAACAGGGTGTTATGGAATATTTTAATACTTAGATATTTGTCACAGTAGCATTGTAAAAGGGCAATCAGCAGTTGCTACATCCATTATTGGACTTACAAATTAATGATAGATACCCATTGATTCTTGAAGAATATAACTCATGAGCTTAGTTCAACTGTCGTACCACATCAGAAGCCAAAATATAAGCTTGTTTTACTCCAATGTTTATAAACAAAGTAAATGTAAACAAAACACTATATAGCCTCAAAACATGGTTAAAACTCTCATTTTGATATCATACATGGCCAGTCCTTGCATCCGTAGCTCTGTCTATTAATTTAAGAGTGGTTCAATTTCTCCAGTCCCATCCCTCAGCTTTTTACCGAAACGGCTGATTGCCGTTTTAAGCACGAAGCCCAGACTGTGGTCCCTGCTGATGTGAGTGACTGCTGTGCTGGAAACGTGTGTTGTGCCTGGCTGAGCATCTCTCTCAGTTACCGGGGGTTCTCTCTCTGCCTTGTGTGGGATTGCCTGACTGTCTGTCTGCCTGACGCGTGGGTGGATCTGGATTCATGGGAGGCCTCGCTCACTCGGTCTCTCTCTGTTGTCTGTGTTGCACTTGCAGGTCCCACGTCTTCTGCATGCCATAGAGATGAACTGAGAGCTGGAAGAGAGCAGCGTGTGTCACTTCCCCCAAGATGAACTCTGAGATTGCTGTCTGCTGTGGAGTGATGAGGATGAGGTCGTGGAGGTGGAGCCCAGGAATGGCTCTCCTGGTGTGTGTGGTCGCCAGCATCTGTGCCTTTCACCCCACCACTGCCATAGACATACCACTGGAGGGTAAGTGCTCACTTTCCATTAAAGTGCCTGGGCAGGATACCATAAAGCTTTGTAAAGTACAGTATATTGATTTTGTTTTCCAATATATGTATAGGGCAAAGCAATCCACATGTGTTCTTTGAAATATTGAGTATTCTGTTATTCTGTATCATACCAAAATCAGTTATATTATATTCATGGATGGAACACATCCTTGGCTGGGGTTTGGTTTCTTGTTTAAATCAGGTTTCTTCATTCACATTGGGGCTGTGTATCTTACAGTTTCCTTGGAAACGAGTATCAAGTTTTCCTCCATCTAAATTATTCAGAAACATCTCTTAAGGGCGCCACATTAAAAATAAAATTTCAATGAAATGCAACGCATATTTATGTTGATGCAAGGTGATTCATTACCTACAATCTTCTTAAATGTGGGCTAAAGTGTTTTATTTATAAAGGTCTACAACCAACACAAAACTGGAATATGCTTAAACGTCTGTCTGTCTTTTTGTTTGCTGTCTTCCTGCTGCCATGGATATTGTAGTTTTAGGCCACGTAAATAGTAAGTTTGCTCTGATGTGCCCTGTCCCATCCAGCATTAGTGACTGCCTGTCTGTCCACACTTAATCTCTTGGCTCAGGAATGTACAGAAACGCAGCAGCTGTACCATGTGGTCGTCTATGAACGATCTGCATCTCATGTGCCATCCTCCGTATATTCACACAATCAACATCTTAGAATGGGATTGTCTTGAACTGTCACCCACTTTAGTGGCATGTAGTTTTAACCTGCACCACTGGTCCTACTGGCCTGACCTCATGACACTAGTTGTACTGTTGTTGACATCTATACTTGTGTAGTATATTTCTAACACATATCACTTTAACGAGAAAGCATGGACAAAGCAGAACAGGTTCAAACAGTATGTCACTGTGAAATAGAACTATTGGAAAAGGAAATATCATCATAATGGAAATGAATCATCCCATAACACCTAATAATATAGTGTGAGAGATTATGTTATAAGCGACCTGCAGTAGGTCTTTGAAGTTTTCTTAATTAAAGTTCTGTCCCTGTTGTCTGTTGTCCAGTTGAGCAGCTGCCCACCATCACAGAGGCATCCCCCAGCTCTCTGATTGCCTTCTCCTTCGATGAGAGCTTCCCCATGACGTGCGAAGCCAAAGGGAACCCCGAGCCAAAGTGAGTAACGAGTATCCCACTCTACCATTCCATACCCAGCAGATGGGAGAGGGACTACACAGGAGAGCTCCTTAGCAGCCCAACAGACAGCCTACTACCGGCCATCGATTTGGCACGTCACCTTGATTTTGAATGTTTGATTTCATGGTGTGAAGTCTTGCACATACTGTGGTTGCCAACCTTGGACACTGAACATACTGTGTACATTTGGCTGAAACACATGAGACATTTTCAAGGTTCACGTTGAATGTTATCAGTGACTGATTCAACTGTTGATTTTGTAGATTCTGGTGGACGAAGAATGGGGAAGAGTTTGACCCTTACCAGGACCCGAGGCTGACCAAGGAGGAAAACTCTGGGACGTTTGTGATCCCCAACACTGGGAACCTCACAGAGTACCAGGGAACATACCGCTGTTATGCCTCCAACAAACTAGGGACAGCCATAACGGAGGAGATTGAGTTTGTTGTGCCCCGTGAGTAGCAGACATCCATACATCCCTAAGCTCTGTGGTGCTCCATTACAGTTCTTTTAAAGTGATTCAGGGCCTGGAATCCAATGCGTCGCTCCATTGTGAGCTGTTTGTTGTATTGGCCATGGCAGAAAGTCATTGAACCTCCAGAGCATTCCACCCCCAGTTGCCTCTCATCTATACCCATATAGACTGTGTGGCAGAAGGGAGACTGATCTAGCCTCTCCATCATTTCCCTTGGTACATTTTTCATTTAGTTCCAAAGCATAGTACATAAATCTTCAAAGAAATCCAGACAGAGGGGAACTGTGACTAAGTTTGTCCGTGCTTCAACCATTCAGTGATGCTGACATGCAGCACAACAGTAGTAATGATGTCATTTTTTTCCCCGCAAGCCAATATCTAAAGAAGGTGCTGTAAAATCCAATTCACTGGCTCGACACGAAAAAACCTCCACACAAAACGAGCACAAAACACTAATATCATAGGACTGCCACCTGCTGGAGAGAAAGGCATCTACACTAAATGACTGACAAATCATTGTAAACTATTGTTTATTAGATGTACCAAAGTTTCCTAAGGAGAAGATTGATCCCATCGAGGTGGATGAGGGTCAACCTGTCATTCTGGAGTGTAACCCTCCTAAAGGAATCCCTCCTTTACAGATCTATTGGATGACCATCGGTAAGTGACTAATAGCTTTCCAGAGCTGACACCCTGACACACCCTGGAGTGAGTCATGTCCAATCCTTTGTGTTGACACCTTTAGTTTTACTGATGCACAATTGCTCAAATAAAACCTACTCAAATGTGGTTCATATGGAATTTCCTCCTGTTTTCACCTCCTCAGGTCTTCAGCACATAGAGCAGGATGACAGGGTGTCCATGGGTCTGAACGGCGACCTGTTCTTTTCTAACGCTCTGGAGAAGGACAGCCACAGAGACTACTGCTGCTTCGCTGCCTTCCCCAAGATACGCACCATCGTACAGAAGAATGCTATGTCTGTCATAGTCAAGAGCAGTAGGTGTCAATCTAAAAGACTGTGATTAAGTGTGTTTATGATCTCAGCTACAGCACAGAGCTTGTTATGGCTGGGAAAAGGCTTTGTTTTGACCACCATAATGGTCTCAAGCTCTGATCCAATGCATTTGTCATTATGATCATGTACATGATTAAGAACAGTCCCGATGTCCAATAGAATCTCCGAAGTTTTATTGGCCATGCTCTTGATGCCGCTGATATTTTCATTCGTTTAAACCACCGCATTGTCTGTCACTTCTGTTCTATGAATGCTTTGTACATTTTCATATGTTACCCACTTCATTTCAGAAAATTCAAACAGTGACTCAAGTAGCAGTCCGGGCCATGGTAAGTTACATTCCATACCATATATCTGTCTAGAACACCCCCTCCATTTTTCCATACCAGAGTGTGATATGGGAATCCAAAGGCTGCATTGTAGGTTAGCAGTTCAAGCAACCCATTCATTGCCTTCTTTGAAAAACCACTTTAGTATTTCCCAGTTTAACTAACTAACTAACTAACTAACTAAGCCTAAAAACACTGACTGGTTCTATTCCTATTCTCAAAGCCAATTCAATCGTGGAGAGAAAACCAAGTCTTCTGATGCCCTCTGGTGTCAAGTCGGAGACACAGCTGGTGAAAGGTGATGAGCTGCTACTGGAGTGCATTGCAGAGGGCTTGTAAGTAAACCTCTGTATTTTACCAAGGACTACTTCAACATGATATCTGCTGTACGTAAAGCAATTACAACAACCTGCTCATACAACATTTCACTGCCCCTCTTCTTTCATTCAGTCCAACTCCCAGGATTGAGTGGGTGAAGATAGGCCGCAGGCTGCCTGACAGAGCAACAATAGAGAACCATGGGAAACTCCTGAGCATTGACCTGGTTGATGAAGACGACAGCGGGAAGTACATGTGTAAGGCTAAGAACATCCACGGAGAGACTTTCCACTACTTTGACGTATCAGTGGAAGGTATGTGTGTATCTGAAAAAACGCTGTATAGCTTAAACATAATTTAGGTTTAACTGTAGGAAGGTACTTCATAATAGTAACACATGAGAAAG
Organism: Thymallus thymallus; assembly: GCA_023634145.1. Taxonomy (NCBI): domain Eukaryota; kingdom Metazoa; phylum Chordata; class Actinopteri; order Salmoniformes; family Salmonidae; genus Thymallus; species Thymallus thymallus. The sequence goes on from CM042409.1 coordinate 11,319,007, forward strand.
AGTGCTATCTATGGTACATTGATTTAACTGCTTTTCAAGAGGGCATCAAAAAGTCACAATTTCAGAATTGTCTCTGGGTGGTAAGATAACACAAACGTAAGTATAAGTATTTTGGGATATCCATGTAAAAAAATAAAAAATAAATGAGGCATTTATTGAGATGTGTAAATTGTGGCCTGGTTCACTCCCTGGTTGCAGATGTTTTATGTCTGTCTGGTCTTTCCAGAGCCTCCTCAGTGGGTGTCTAAGCCTGAGAGCCAGCTTAGTATGATTGGCTCAGAAGTGTTCATCAAGTGCTCCGCCACTGGCACTCCTCAGCCCACCATCCAATGGAGGGTGAATGGAAAGCCTCTTGAGGGTATGTTCTCAGTGTACCTCAACAAGATATGTATGTCTTATTTCCAGGACTCTCTGTTGGTGCACAGTTAATGGATTTCATTGTTGATTGCAGAGGTCCCAGCATCTAACAGAAAAGAGTTTGATGACACCATTGCCTTGCACAACGCCAAATCGACTGACAGTGCCGTCTACCAGTGTGAGGCCTCCAACAGACATGGAACCCTGCTGGCCAATGCCAATATCATGATCATGAGTAAGTTTATGGGGCTTCACTAGTTTAACTCTCCACCTCTGAAAATAACCTTTACTTTCCACTGAGCCTTTAAGTTTTATTGGTTACAAATAAATAGTTTCTACACTACCGTTTCCAAAGTTTGGGGTCCCTTAGAAATGTCGTTGTTTTTGAAAGAATATCTACATAGGCGTAAAGAGGCCCATTATCAGCAACCATCACTCCTGTGTTCCAAAGTCACATTGTGTTAGCTAATCCAAGTTTATCATTTTAAAAGGCTAATTGATCATTAGAAAACCCTTTTGCTATTATGTTAGCACAGCTGAAAACTGTTGTGCTGATTAAAGAAGCAATAAAACTGGCCTTCTTTAGACTAGTTTAGTATCTGGAGCATCAGCATTTGTGGGTTCAAAATGGCCAGAAACAAAGAACTTTCTTCTGAAACTTGTCAGTCTATTCTTGTTCTGAGAAATGAAGGCTATTCCATGCGAGAAATTGCCAAGAAATTGAAGATCTCGTACAACGCTGTGTACTACTCCCTTCACAGAACAGCGCAAACTAGCTCTAACCAGAATAGAAAGAGGAGTGGGAGGCCCCGGTACACAACTGAGCAAGAGGACAAGTACATTAGAGTGTCTAGTTTGAGAAACAGACGCCCCACAAGTCCTCAACTGGCAGCTTCATTAAATAGTACCCGCAAAATACCAGTCTCAACGTCAACAGTGAAGAGTCGACTCTGGGATGCTGGCCTTCTAGGCAGAGTTGCAAAGAAAAACAGTGCAACTCTGCCTAGAAGGCCAGCATCCCAGAGTCGCCTCTTCACTGTTGACGTTGAGACTGGTGTTTTGCAGGTACTATTTAATGAAGCTGCCAGTATGAAATTGTATGACGATTGCAGTAACAGTTCCAACTGGTTGCTTGGCAATGGAACAGGCAGCATCTGTTTCTCTGTAATTGCCAGACATTGGCGTTAGGCAGGGGAAGACTGTCTGTGAGTGGTGTTGTGTCTGGCTTGAGAGACGGCTCTGGCACGGGCTCTGCCCTGCAGATCTCGGGCCATGGTGAAGGAATGGCTGTCTGAGCGCCACAGTCCTCCATACGGACTACCCACCCACATCCCCTGTGATTCACTTTGCCTGCTCCCAGGCATTTATATGCTAACACATTTTTCCAGTCCATTCAGAATCCAATGCCATAACACTAACATGTGCTGCTTTTATAAGAGCAGATAAAAAATTATTTGCTCTCTTTGGCTTTTCAGAAATGTCTGGAGTTTGTCACTGGTCTGTTTCTGGATGCAAAATCACAGCTTCTGTGGAGTGAGACAGACACAGGATGTTTTGGCTAGAAATTATAAGACACATTTAATTAAAATGTAGCACTTATAATTCCATTTGTTTTTATTCATTTTTTATATTTTCATTGACATGCCAGACATTCTTTTAAATGGTAATTAACAAAGAAGGAAGACAACATTTTCAACACAACATTTTGGCTCTCAAATTTGAATGGACTTTCTTAGTACCTCTTGTAGCCTAATACTGCAGGACGGAGTCTGTTCAAGTGGAGGACACACTTAAATCCCTTCATATCTGTATGGAAGTAAAAAAATCAATCTCTCTCTCATTCATATCCAAAACCCTGAATCACTCACTGGGATGTCTCTCCCCACAGATCTGCCTCCTATGATCCTGACAGAGGAAGGTCTGGAGTATTCAGCTGTAGAGGGGAAGGTTATAGTGATCCACTGCAAGGTGTTCAGTTCTCCACCCTCTGCTGTTACCTGGTGAGTAGACTCTCCCTAACCCTGGTCCCAGATCAGTATGGGCTTTATCCAGCTCATTCTGCTGTTGCTGTCATGTGATGTCATCATTGGCGCCCATGCAATACCAGGCTAGTCCAGCTCCAACCAGTCCTCTCAGAGGCCAGTAGAGAGCAGTAGATATCAATGTGTCATCAGATAGTTATGAAACACCTGCATACAGAATCTTTCTCGGTTGGTGCTCCACTGTTTACTGAGGACATATGCAGAAAGAAAGCATCTTACACCTACACAAAGACTTGAATGAAACATTGTTACCTTGTGAAGTGCTCCACAACATTCTTCTGTAACTGAATTAAATCGCAAGTGGATACTTTAATTGATTGTTTTGAATGTTTTACAGGAACAAGGATGACTCTACAGGGTCTGTGGAGGGACCAAGGTTTACAGTTCACCTGAATGGATCATTGGAGATATATAATGTGGAAAAAGAGGACATGGGCCAATACACATGTTACACCAAGAATACTGAAGGGAAGTCTGCTATCACTGCCTTACTGGATGTTAAAGGTATAAAACACAGTACAAGACAGCATTGCTTTTAAGACACTAGTCTAGGACCATGTGTTTTATCTGACCATGTGACCTGAAGACTGACCTAACTAGTTTTCCCTGCTTTAGTCACATAGTCAGAAAAAATTGGGTCCTATACATAACCCTTTACATATACGGTTGTGTGTTTGAAATATCCAAGATCCCACAAAGATATTCCAGGCCCCAGAAGACTTACAGGTCCTAATAGGAACCACAGCCCAGCTCTCCTGCCTGGCGGTGTATGACAACTCATTCAGTGGTGACTTTGAGATTGTGTGGGAAAAAGACGATATGGAGATAGCAGTAAACCACACGGAGAATTCTGGGTAAGATGAAGCCTTTCTTGTGGTGTCACAGATATAAGCCTAGCCGGAAAGTTCACTTGCTTTTTAGATTGCACAGATCAATAGGTTGTCTCTCTTCTTCTCTGCTGATAGATATTTCATAGAGGATGGTATACTGAAGATCGTCAACGTAAGCCACAGAGACCAGGGCATGTACAAGTGTGTGGCCAGCACTCCAATGGACCAGGACACTGCCTCTGCACTACTCATAGTGCTGGGTGAGCAAATTATGTCAAATACATCAAAGCCTGCTCAGACCCAAAGGATCTATGACCCCCAGCACTACAGAAATACATGTTACAGTATGGACCCATTCAGACTCAGACCATGGCTCTGCATTACAGTAAAATGCATTTACATTGTTTGATTCCTCTTCCAAAAACAATGTCTATGACCTGCCAACAAATAAATATGTGAAGTTACTGCATAATAGTTTTCACTTTCTTCCTTTTCCATTGGTCGGTTTGTGCTTCAAATATTTTTTCTCAGTCCTTTTCCACTCCAGAGGATGCCCTGTCTTTGTGTGTTATCAAAGCAATGTTGTTGTTGTGGTGGTGGTGTTTTCCAGACATCCCAGATGCACCTGAGAACTTGGTGCTATCCGAACACAAGGGCAGAAGTGTGAAGCTCAAATGGATCCCTGGGGAGGACCACAACAGCTCAACCACTGGTAATAGTCTGGCCATCCACCTGGCTCTGCAATCACAACAAACACATTCAGCAGCTCTGCATGCATGTTGGAACATCATGCTTGTAGTAAACAGTATACACTGATAATAACATGGCACATCTTTACTAAGAAAAATGTAATTAGTACTTTATTATTGTGTTAGTCTCATGTCAACATCCCAACACAAATTAGTAGTTTAATCTTTTGGAGCAAGTATCCTGCTCAGTGCAGGGTCTGAATAGTTTGCTGCACAGCTGGCTGTTAGGTAAGCAGCCCCTTTGGCAAAGGGCTTGGGCAGATTGGTGACTGGTCTGTGTGTCTCACCCTGTGAACAGAGTTCATTATTGAGTATGAGGAGAGCCATTGGGAGCCGGGGACCTGGAGAGAGCTTCAGAGAGTTCCTGGAAATCAAGTCTCGGCAGTCCTCAAACTTTACGGACATGTCGACTATCACTTCCGAGTGTCTGGAGTCAACGCAGTGGGCAGAGGGCGCCCCAGTGAGCCCACAGAGAGATACAAGACCCCTCCCGCAGGTAGGAAGTCCTCCAATCATGTTGCCTGGTCCTCCTTCATATCTGCGTACAGACCACCAGAGCTGCCTCTGCCGCTCGTTGAACTTTAAAACACTCATCATCTGAGATCATTGATTCCACTCTTGTTGATACCAAGGTCCCTAATGTGCACATTTCACAGGAGATTTCTGCCAAAATCCATATTTCTTCTCTCCCACCAGCCCCTGACAAGAACCCTGAAAATATCAAAATCGAAGGTCATTTGCCACATGAAATGGATATCATCTGGGAGGTAAGAAACAGAATGTGGTTCCTTCAATATACTGTACCTTCCCTGAATACGTATGTACCTCTCTGAATATTGAATATTTCACAGGAGTTACATTTTTGGGGAAATCAAAGACTCTTTATTCAAAGAGAAAATATGTTAGAATATTCTACACTCTTAGAAAAAAAAGGTGCTATCTAGAAACTTAAAGGGTTCTTCGGCTGCCCCCATTTGAAAAACCCTTTTTGGTTCCAGGTGAAACCCTCAACCTGGAACCCAAAAGGGTTCTCCTATAGGGACAGCCGAAGAACCCTTTTGGAGCCCTAATTTCTAAGAGTGCACATGCAATCATATATAAGAATCCCTCAGAAAGGAAATATCCCTGCTGTTGATATTTCATATTGTTGATTTATAACTTAAGAAGAGCTATTTTGGTGAATGGGATTGCTATCAAATCAGCTCATTTTGGTGCTTTGATTAGAAAGTGAAAAGAGAGGAGAGAAGATTTCTTACATGTACAGTAATACATTCAGCTTTATTGTAAAAAGATTAATCTCACCCCACTTATTTTATTCCTGCTGCTGCAGAGTAATGCAGCTTCTGAATTGATGAGCTCCCTCATTGTTAATGATTTGCTTTTGTGGATAATAGTGTCTTATTCTATTTCCCATCATGGTCAGGCAATTGTGAGGAAAGCACTAGATCTCTCTGTAATCTGTGAAGCCTGCTCTTTATATCAGAGGGGAGAGCTGCCTGGACCCAGCTCCCAGCCAATTGTCTAATTATTTTACTGATTTTATATTATCAAAGCCTGATTAGGATCCAAGTGTATGGTCTTGCCATTACAATCCTGCAATAGCCTAGATGAAGAAGGAAATATAAAGAGGTCCTTGCTTCATTGTTCAAGTTCCTATGAAATGCTAATAATATGTTTGTTACTTTTATTCTTACCCCGCTCTTGCAGCCATTGTCCCCCATTGAACACAATGGGCCAGGCCTTGAATATAAGGTGAGTTATAAGAGACAGGATGTGGAGGAGGACTGGCAGGGGCATTTGGTGAAAAGACACTCGTTCGTGGTGAAGGACACTCCCACGTTTGTGCCATATGAGATCAAAATCCAGGCAAAGAACCACCAGGGATGGGGACCTCAACCCAAAGTGGTGACGGGCTACTCTGGAGAGGACTGTGAGTGACTTAACCACAGAGAGTTTCTATGTGTATTTCACAATAATGATACTATTGAAATGCTCAAGGCTAATATGGTACAGTATGTACCATTCAGCTGTGTGTATGGTAGGCTACAGTCCTATTTTCTCTGAAAAGGCCAAAGTAGCTGATGAAATGCATTTAGTAGCTTTATTGAGCTAAAACGCTATTTTAGAACTCATAAACCACTTCATTCCATACCCGTTTTTATTTATTTCTATTTCTATCTTCATCTTTAGCTTTCTTTTGGACTTGCCCTCAGGAAGTTACCTCAGGTCAAATACAATGTTATAGATACTAAAGCACCTCAACCTTGTTAAGAATGTGTTGTCTTCCTTTAGAGGTTTCGCAATGCTTTGTTGTCATACTGCCTGGTATCAGCGCTTAGGCAATAGCAGTGAGCCCCACACTAGTTCCTACCTTGTGAAAGTGGTATATCACATTATTTAGATTGCAGTCACTGATCTATAGATTCATATTTTACAGAAGCATATCTTTGAGGCACTTAAATAGTGTCCTTGAGCAAGGCAGTTAACCCTAATTTGCTCCAGGGGCTGACCCTGTATGTATGCCGTCATTGTAAATAAGGATTTGTTCTTAACTGACTTGCCTAGTTAAATAAAGGTTATATAAAAAAAAATACTCAACCCAGCCAATACTACACATATGATCTGGTGGATCAATCACTGTAAAGCTGAGCTTATATTTCACATTTTGGGTTAATCTTTACAGTACTTAGTGTGACATATGGGCTGAATGGACTGTGATGTGAGTGTGTTTGGCCCTGCAGTCCCGTCAGCGGCTCCTGATGATGTAGCTGTGGAGGTGATGAACAACTCGCTGGTCAAGGTCAGCTGGATGGGTGTTCACAAGGACAAGCTGCATGGACATCTGGGAGGCTACAGGGTAATTCTTTGAAACAGCCCTGATGCTTTCAGACACAGTTTAAAGGGAGAAACCCTGACCTTGCTGGATCTTCTGGCCCTCTCACCCCACTCTGTCTCCCTACTGCTGGCAGCTCACTGTTACCTTACACAGGCCACTAGCGAAAAATACTATAACCCAGACTTTAGCCTTCCTCATTTATGATGTGTTGTCCTTTTCTCACATACAATCTGTTAGATTCATAACACTGTGTGTCCTCTATGTCATGGCGTTGTCAGATAAACTGGTGGCGGCTGCGTAGTCTGCTGGACTCAAAGAAGACTCACGGGGACAAACACACTCTGACATTCCCGGGGGACCGGAACCATGCCATGGTACCAGGGCTCACGCCCTTCTCTGAGTACAGCCTCATTGTCATGACCTTCAACAGCCGAGGCAACGGGCCAGGCAGCCACGCCGTCAACTTCAAAACCCCCGAGGGAGGTAAGACAGGATGGGAGGGGGGTGGTACCATGGAACACTACTGTGCAACTGAAGAAGAAAATAACTAACTGGAGACAAGCTTATTGTGCTACGCTGTAATACTGTTCACTACTTGTATATTTCTTTGTTTCCCAGTTCCAGAGAAAACCCCAGTTTTCATGATCACAGATGTTCAGAAGCACACCGTCACTCTCACCTGGGCACCTCCTCTGGAGGCCAATGGAGTCCTTACAGGATACCTGGTAGAGTATCAGCTGAGTATGTACAAGTCTTTCCTCTTCCCTGTTAAACTGCAGTCTCTGACATGTACCAGGCTCCCTTCATTCAATATGACTAGCGACTCCTTGATCTTACCACTAGGATATGTTGTTGTGTGTATGAATGGTGCTGCAGTGCATTGTTTAATGCTTTGTTTATGATAGTTTCTAGTTTAGCTCCTACAGCTGGTGTGAAATGTTTGTCCTATTAAAGAAATGTAAGAAAATACATGCAGAGTTTGATTGTGAAGATCCACAGGTTTAAATCTCACAAGTGGTTGCATGAGAATATGTTAATAGTAAATATAATGCACCAGAGGAAGCACCAGAGGAATTGAAAGGCTGCTGCAAAGCTGTTCCAGGGCTGAGCCCAGCTTCTTAGAGGTTCCTTGCTTTCACAGGTTTCACCGGACCTACACTGTTACACTGATAGCCGGTTCCATCTCTAGGGAAGGAAGAACCAACTCACAACGCAGATCAGATCAGATTGGAGATTCATAGATTACACCTCCATTACTCAATCTCGTCATGCCAACGCTTTCAAGCCACCCTCTACCGGTGGCGTAATAGTGGTGTCCTAAAGTTATGATAAGCCCCGTCATTCTGGACGGAGGCTAACTACTGTTTAGTCTAAATTACACTATAGTGCCCGGAAATACGATGACATTGCTAAAGTAGTCAAATGTTTAGAAGGTAACAACTTTGCCAGCAATATCATGTCGTCAAATAGACTTTAGACAGATGGCAATGTCATTAGCTAGTAAAGTTTGTCAAACATAGCTAGCAATGCTAACAGTAGCGAGCTAAAAACTTGGTGTCCTCCCCTCAATCTTAGCTAACTAACTAACGTTATACTGCATCTAAAGTCTTAGCTAACTAGCTAATGTTATACTGCATCCAAAGTCTTAGCTAACTAGCTAACGTTATACTGCATCAAAAGTCTTAGCTAACTAGCTAACGTTATACTGCATCTAAAGTCAATCTGGCGACATCAAAATGATTATAAAGGTTTTCCTTGTCATTTTTTGCCTCCTTTAGAATTGCATTGATAATGCACTTTTGATTAAATCTGCATCAGCGCTTATTGACGATGCATTGAGTAGAATGCTCAGTTGGGCATCAGTCCAAAACAAACGTTCAAAACAACATTGTGACAAAACATGCCACCCATGATTACATGCTTACATAATATGATCATATATCCACCAAATCCCCAAAAGTGTCCTTTTCAAATTATCAATCAAATGCTTATTTTCTCCTTCTGTATCAGAGAGATCCTTTGTGTCCATTAATACAGGAAGACGCCTTTAATCAAGTTTCTGTGTGTGTTTAGTCAACAACACAGAGGAGATGGGTGTCCTGCAGTCTCTGGACATCAACAACCCTGACACCACCACGTGTGTCCTGCAGAACCTGGAGGCCGTCAGCAGGTACAAGTTTTACCTGCGCCCCTGCACCAGGGTGGGCTGTGGGCCCCGGGTCAGCAAGGAGAGCACCACCACGCCTGAAGCACGTAAGTCACACAGGCCGGGGTGTGGCAGAGGGGATACTGGAGGAAGTCCTTTGGGAATGGAAGGGGGGTATGGGTTTAAGGTTGGGGGAAATAGTGAGACGTGGTAGCATGACTTTGTATTAGAGGGATGATGTACTCTGTAAATAACCAGGATGTAGACTGTAGATGACCAAGCCTGTACACTGTAGATGACCAAGCCATTTCCGCAATGTATTAGCTCATTGAATTTCAGGGAATATGATATTGGCTCCAACTGCCATGCTTTTCATATCTCCATCTAAGTAATGTTTGTGGGTAAACAATATCATAAGGGTGTGAGAAGGGGTTTCATTCATCATTGTCATAAAAGAGCAAGTGCTTATTGATTTGAAGGAGAAAGAGAGCTATGAAACAACCAGCTGGAAAAGAGAATTGCCTTCAGCAAGAGAAAATGCACATTTTCTGTATCATATTGTATAATTATATAGGAATTGGTAAGGTAAGTAAATTGCCAGGCATGCAATGTTTGGTTCATGCATATGACACAACCTTTTCATTTTATGAATTATATGTCATTTCTACTTCAGTCGAGTGGTAGATGTACTCTGTCAGAACCAGGCCAAGCTCAATTCAACTGAGTCTGTGGGAGTGTAGATAAGGGGATGACACCAGTCAAATATGATTAGAATTTAATGAAAATAAGCAAGTGCACTTGAATGTGTAATGGAGGGTCTGTACTGTGGTGCCACATAACACATAGCCTCTGTCTAACAATAGTAATAATTCACTTGGGTACTCTCTAATAGTAAGGACTTTTAAATTGATATAAATGTATAACAAAACATAGCATCCTATTCAATCAAACACAGTAAGTAGGCTTCTGGAATTAACATCAAATTTGGTGTGCTGCGAGAATGCATGTTTAGATAGATTTACTAAACAAAACACCATTATAGTGTTAAACCAAAATAAATATGCTTTCTCCCTGTGTGGGAGTTATGTCAAATCAAATAATATTTTATTTGTCACATGCTTCGTAAACAACAGGTGTAGAATAATAGTGAAATGCTTACTTACGGGCCCTTCCCAACAATGCAGAGAGAATAATAACACAAGGAATAAATACATAATGAAGCAACGATAACTTGGCTATATGCACTGGGTCCCAGTACCGAATCAATGTGCAGGGGTACGAGGTAATAGATACACTGCCTTCAGAAAGTATTCATACCCCTTGACTTATTCTACATTTTGTTGCTAGACAACCATTTCCAGGTCTTGCCATAGATTTCAAGTAGATTTAAGTCAAACTGTAACTCGTCCAGTCAGGAACATTCACTGTCTTCTTGGTAAGAAACTCCAGTGTAGATTTGGCCTTGTGTTTTAGGTTATTGTCCTGCTGAAAGGTGAATTAATCTCCCAGTGTCTGGTGGAAAGCAAACTGAACGAGGTTTTCCTCTATGATTTTGCCTGTGCTTAGCTCCGTTCCGTTTCTTTTTAACCTGTAAAACTCCCCAGTCCTTAACTATTAGAAGCATAACCCATAACAAGATGCAGCCACCACTATGCTTGAAAATATGGAGAGTGGTACTACTTAAGTAGTTTTTTGGGGTATCTGTACTTTACTATTTATATTTTTGACAACTTTTACTTTTACTTCACTACATTCCTAAAGAAAATGATGTACTTTTTACTCCATACATTTTCCCTGACACAAAAGTACTCATTACATTTTGAATGCTTAGCAGGACAGTAAAATTGTCTAATTCACACACTTATCAAGAGAACATCCCTGGTAATCACTACTGCCTCTGATCAGAGTGTTGGAGTGCGCCCCTGGCTATCTGTACATTTCAAAAACTAGAAAATGTGTTTTTCTGCTTTGCTTAATATAAGGAATTTGAAATTATTCATACTTTTACTTTTGATACTTAAGTATATTTAAAACCAAATACTTTTAGTACTCAAATAGGATTTTAATTTTAATGGGTGATTTTTACTATTACTTGAGTCATTTTCTATTAAGGTATCTTTACTTTTACTCAAGTATGACAATTGGGTATTTTCTCCACCGCTGGAAAGTTACAAGTATAGGCTAGCAAATTTGATTATAATGTTGAAATATAACTAGTCTAAAGAAGGCCAGTTTTATTGCTTCTTTAATCAGCACAACAGTTTTCAGCTGTGCTAACATAATTGCAAAAGGGTTTTCTAATGATCAATTTGCCTTTTTAAATGATAAACTTGGATTAGCTAACACAACGTGCCATTGGAACACAGGAGTGATGGTTGCTGATAATGGGCCTCTGTACGCCAATGTAGATATTCCATAAAAAATTTGCTGTTTCCAGCTACAATAGTCATTTACAACATTAACAATGTCTACACTTTCTGATCAATTTGATGTTATTTTAATAGACCAGAAAATTGCTTTTATTTAAAAAACAATGACATTTCAAAGTTACCCCAAACCTTTGAACGGTAGTGTACAAACATTTAGCATCTTTTTCATGCTTATAGTGCAGTTGTTGTGTAAGGCTTTTAACATATTTTTTTTATTTATTTGTATTTTATTTAACCTTTATTTAACTTGTGCAATTGATAATAATATATGCCTGTCAGGTGGGTATCCATCTTCTTGATGATGCATTCACTGTGTGGTGTGGAAGCTAAAACCACCTTCCATACACGTGTCTGCTTGGCAATGCTTTCCATTTTTCTATTCCATCTCCTCATCAGCTTCCACAGCGGTATCCACTGTCAACTTCCATATGTAGATTTCGGTTTATTTGCAGTAAAAAATAACTTCTGTAGTCTAACACTGCTGTAAATCATGCCCGCAGGTATATTCTCTGCGAAATAAGTACATGGATTTATTTCTGCATGAGTCTTCCATTAATTATTTGTATCATATGCTTGAGTAGTACTGTAGCTCTCACATTGCATTTCTGACAAAGTCTAGTCTTCTGAAATACCTGATAGTATGACTTCTATAAGCTATACTGCACGCAGTTTCTTGAACATAGACTAGCTGTGAATGCATGAATATGGATAAAGGGCTGATATACAGGTGGGAGGTGAATCTTGGAGACAGCTCCAGTTGACTAGGTCAAGCAGCCGTTTAGAAAACGTTTCCGAGTCTGATGTCAGCAACCATTAAGACACTTACTTTTTCCACACAAATAAGGAACTAAGAACTAAGATGTTGCAGATACTCCCCTCATCTGTGAATAATTGCCCTTGTCGGTTGCGTGACCTTGCCATCAGCGCTGAGCACTCTGATACCTCCTTTCATGAGTAGACCAATACAGACTCCCCTGTTTTCTGACCAAGTTTGTGGTTTTCTCCGCAGTAACAATGGTAATGAGGATCCCATTTATACATTCATATGAATCCAGTCTCATTAGTGAATCTGTAAATTAATATTGACTTTTTTTCCAACATTAGGCTCAGTGCCACACATATTACAAATAGAGGGATCAAATTAAGCTTTAGGTACAGCATACAGGAAGATGTGCATCTGCTGTATATTGTAGTGTCAATACAAGTTCAAATGATGACGTCTTTGTTTCAACAGAGAAATATACCCTTCCTATAGTATAAATCATTACCAATGGTCACCTCTAACCACAAATTAGACCTTATTTGCTAGTTGTTTGATGGTATTCATTACTCAATCCACGATTGTGCACCCCAATACATGTCAGACATGATTTTAAGTTATGTACCCAGTAGGTCTCTCAGGTCCTCTGGCACTGGCCTTTTAACTATCCCAAAGCCTAGGACCAAGAGGCATGGAGAGGATGCCTTTAGTTATTATGCCCCCAGCCTCTGGAATAGCCTGCTAGAGAACCTGAGGGGGGCCGAAACTGTGGACATATTTAAAAGAGATCATAAAACACACATATATATATATATATATATATATATATATATATATATATATATATATATACAGTGGGGAGAACAAGTATTTGATACACTGCCGATTTTGCAGGTTTTCCCACTTACAAAGCATGTAGAAGTCTAATTTTTATCATAGGTACTCTTCAACTGTGAGTGACGGAATCTAAAACAAAAATCCAGAAAATCACATTGTATGATTTTTAAGTAATTAATTTGCATTTTATTGCATGACATAAGTATTTGATACATCAGAAAAGCAGAACTTAATATTTGGTACAGAAACCTTTGTTTGCAATTACAGAGATCATACGTTTCCTGTAGTTCTTGACCAGGTTTGCACACACTGCAGCAGGGATTTTGGCCCACTCCTCCATCCAGATCCTTCAGGTTTCGGGGCTATCGCTGGGCAATACGGACTTTCAGCTCCCTCCAAAGATTTTCTATTGGGTTCAGGTCTGGAGACTGGCTAGGCCACTCCAGGACCTTGAGATGCTTCTTACGGAGCCACTCCTTAGTTGCCCTGGCTGTGTGTTTCGGATCGTTGTCGTGCTGGAAGACCCAGCCACGACCCATCTTCAATGCTCTTACTGAGGGAAGGAGGTTGTTGGCCAAGATCTCGCGATACATGGCCCCATCCATCCTCCCCTCAATACGGTGCAGTCGTCCTGTCCCCTTTGCAGAAATGCATCCCCAAAGAATGATGTTTCCACCTCCATGCTTCACGGTTGGGATGGTGTTCTTGGGGTTGTACTCACCCTTCTTCTTCCTCCAAACACGGCGAGTGGAGTTAAGACAAAAAAGCTCTATTTTTGTCTCATCAGACCACATGACCTTCTCCCATTCCTCATCTGGATCATCCAGATGGTCATTGGCAAACTTCAGACGGGCCTGGACATGCGCTGGCTTGAGCAGGGGGACCTTGCGTGCGCTGCAGGATTTTAATCCATGACGGCGTAGTGTGTTACTAATGGTTTTCTTTGAGACTGTGGTCCCAGCTCTCTTCAGGTCATTGACCAGGTCCTGCCGTGTAGTTCTGGGCTGATCCCTCACCTTCCTCATGATCATTGATGCACCACGAGGTGAGATCTTGCATGGTGCCCCAGACCGAGGGAGATTGACCGTCATCTTGAACTTCTTCCATTTTCTAATAATTGCGCCAACAGTTGTTGCCTTCTCACCAAGCTGCTTGCCTATTGTCCTGTAGCCCATCGCAGCCTTGTGCAGGTCTACAATTTTATCCTTGATGTCCTTACACAGCTCTCTGGTCTTGGCCATTGTGGAGAGGTTGGAGTCTGTTTGATTGAGTGTGTGGACAGGTGTCTTTTATACAGGTAACGAGTTCAAACAGGTGCAGTTAATACAGGTAATGAGTGGAGAACAGGAGGGCTTCTTAAAGACAAACTAACAGGTCTGTGAGAGCAGGAATTCTTACTGGTTGGTAGGTGATCAAATACTTATGTCATGCAATAAAATGCAAATTAATTATTTAAAAATAATACAATGTGATTTTCTGGATTTTTGTTTTAGATTCCGTCTCTCACAGTTGAAGTGTACCTATGATAAAAATTACAGACCTCTACATGCTTTGTATGTAGGAAAACCTGCAAAATCGGCAGTGTATCAAATACTTGTTCTCCCCACTGTATATATATATATGTATATATATATTTTTCCCTTAGGGTGCTTTTTAGTCGTTCAGTTTTTGAGCTTTCCTTTTTCTAGTTTTTTCCTGTGCTTGCATTCCATGTCTGAAATGTGCTGTATAAATAACGCTTGATTTGATTTGCTCTGTAGTAGTAGCCAAAAGACTCAAAAACCATGTGTTTGATACCATTACATTTATTCCGTTCCTGACATTAATATGAGCCCGTCCTCCCCAATTAAGGTGCCACCAGCCACCTGTAGTGAAAACAGTCAACTCTAGTGATACAATAAGACACAAATACTCTTCTCTATTTTGAGCTTAACTTCAATCAATGAAAACTAGCCTATAGCATCGATGTTGAGTTAAAGTCCTGCAAACAGCTCAACAAACTCATCAAGAGGCAGTTATGTTATTGAATCTATTCCATACCCGAAGGTGTGAGTGTAGTGTCTTGTAGTTCAAACATGACAAATATGTCTAATTGTCAAGGATTGATTTGTTGGGCCTGAGTCCTCCTTTACACAGCAGAATATTGACCAAACAGTCACCTGACATTTCCATGTAACCTTCAACTGGGTAAACAACAATAGTGCTGTTGGACAAGCAGATGTCCATAGCAACATTTGAGCTGAAAGAAATGTCGGCCTAGCCAGGCAGAGTGAGGAGGAGGAGCAGGAGGTGTGAGCTCTTACAGAGAGGGTGATATTTAGGGGAAACTGAGATAAATGGATAAGTGGAAACTGTTGAAAGCTATAGATCAGAATATTTCAGTGTACAAGGCTCTGCTTTAAAAAAGCTCCCCGACTTAGAAGAGCCATTTTGCAGGCGTTGTGGCAGGGCCAGGAATGCGCTCCCTGCTGTGGCAGCAGATGCTTTCTGTAGCCTTTAATACCAGGCTGAGCAGCGCAATGACAAACATGCCAAGTCCTGGGATATTTTTGTCACTTAGAATAATCATACTAAGCGAATTATGGGAATTACCATAGTTACAGAGTCATACACCAGCTTTACCCACAGTGTTTCATTTGTGCTCACAGGGATGGGCAGCCCAGACACAGGTGTCCTTGTGTTCTGAATTATCACCTGAGCAAACACCTGAGCAGGAGACACACTCAGAGATTTGCATGTTGGCCTAAGGGAGATGAAGGGGATTGTTTGCTGTGCAACCTTTCTTTTCCAACTTGCAAAATGAAGTGGTGCATTATTCTCACCCTCCCTCCAGCTGCAGTGGTTCTTTGATTTCCTGGAGTGTCAGTCTTCAGAGAGTTTATTAGTCTGTTATTGTCTAATGTATGCTGCACCACTGTGTACATGAGTTAAGCTGCAGTGAGGCACAGGGACTTCTGCTCACCCCTGGTATTTAATATTTCCATTGAAGTGTATACTGTAGTAGAGAGAAGTGCAATCTATATGATTTGAAAAGCGATAGCAATCAATTGTACATGCAAAGTCAATAAGCGGGGTTTTGCAATGTTCATTAGTCTGCACGTTTCAGTGGATACATACTATCTTTAGATTTCCATTCAGCTTTTGCCGACTTTCCTTGGCTTTCCTTTTCCTTTGACAATTTCATTCTAAGAGATTCAGGAAACATGCCCGTTATTGATAAGCCTTCATTCGATATCCTCCAGTAGTGTTAAGCATGAGACACAAATGTTAGGCCATAAATACTGTAGTGTATGTGCAAAAGTCCCTGGCCAGCTTTAGATCAAACGTTTTTTTGTGTGTGAATGTGATCTGTACTATCCTTACTGTCTTTTACTAACCCTGTTCTGCCATTTCTCCCTTCTTCTCTCCTCATCTGTCTGTCAGTCCCAGCCCTGTTGAATATTAGTTCCTAAGTTAGTGACAACTTTGCAAACATCAGTTGGATTCCAGGAATCTAACAAACGGATTGAGAGTTTTATGTTGCGTATATGAACAACCGTAAGCACTCTGTCCATTTGTAGTATATTATACAGCAATCCACTTTTAAGGTGATTTTGAATGTATTGTTAACATCTGAGACATTTCCATTCCATGCTACTGTTACATACTAGAAATTGTGTTCTGTCGAACGCTATGTAAATAACCCTTGACCCTTCGCCCCTAATGAGTACTAACGCTCCCTGATTGTGCACATAGGTAAAGGTAGCTGGAAGATCTCTGAGGCAGTTAACTGCTCTAAGACCTTCTACGCCATTGAGGGGCTGAAGCCTGGGACTGTGTACACACTGTGCGCCTTATGTCTAACAACTGTGTTGATAATTCTAGTATTTTTGAAGATGTAATCAGCACCAGGGCTAAAGGTGAGCAGGGATGCCATTGGAAAAGAAGCAAAAGCTCTCCCACCCCCTATTCAAATCCCTACTCACATAAGCACCATAACCAATTGACGTCTTATTGAGTATGCAGGTGCAACAATGTCCTTGAACATGTCTCAAGGTGTCATGCATGGTTCTCTGTGTCAACAGGATTTTTCACAAAAAAAAAAATCTGACTTAACAAAAGGAAATTCCATTTGAACAGTCTCCTCAGTTGATTAATTAGACAAGGGGATTAGCTGTTTTAATATTAACACGGGTACATTTCCATTTCAACGTCACCTGCTGCTTCTGCATCCGATAGACTTTGTTGATGTAAACATTTAATCAAGTGTCCTCATGAAAGGCAAAGTCAAAGTGTTGTTTCTTCTTCTCTCCTCAGGTCGGGCAAGCGTCCACGGAGGAATCTCTACCCAGGGCTGGTTCATCGGACTGATGTGTGTCATTGCTCTCCTCACACTCATGGTGTTAATCATGTGCTTTGTAAACAGAAATAAAGGAGGGAAATATTCCGGTAGGTTCTCAGGTGCACACACACACACATACACACACACACACACACACACACACACACACACACAAACACACACACACACAAACACACACACACACACACAGATTGCACCTTATGAATGCTAACTAATCACCGCACCAGGCATCATTATATTTCCATTTAGAGTCTTTATTACCAAAGATAAATGATCACTCTGGACACCATTATAGACATACTTAAGCTGATATATTATTAGTAGTAGAAATATACATCACACCACTGCTCAACATTTCAATGCTGATATTTACAATATAATGGGAATTTTAATTAATGAGAGCATATGCATTTACATTTAAATAAATACAGCATATTTGAAAAATGCGTAATTTGAATTAAAAAAAAAAATGCACAGAATACACAGAAGATATGCAAATGTTATGGTCAAATGCCAGCAGTGGGGATGATGCCTTAAGCACCAGCCAGGGTATCTTAATGCCAGTCCTGTCTGTGGGGGATAGGGGGTCGTTTACAGTACCTTTCATCTGTATACACTTATTGAGCGCCAGGTTCAGCTCAGCTAATCGCCTATCATGTCAGAAAGACAGTCTAAATCACAGGGATTTGTTCTGTGCTGCTTTCCCTTTTTGAAATGAGGATTCAGTTCTTATTCATATTGTTAATTTCGCCGACATCAAGCACTGAGTATGTTGTTACTCAGGAATGTTTGAGAACTTGTAAGGTGTTTTAACAGAACATGACTTTGTCTTTAACATGGTATAAAGTTGTTTATTGAATGTTATACTGTACTCAAGGTACCCTAAACAAAGATCTTTCACTCCAAGCAGTAAAGGAGAAAGAGGATCTTCACCCAGACCTAGAATCCCAGGGCATGCATGACGATACCTTCTGTGAATACAGGTAATCATACCCCCAACCACCACGGTATCAACAATTCAGACGCCTGCTCATATATGATTACTTTGTACCCAATGTTTTGAATTGTATCACATTGTATAATTCTATCTCTGCATTTCTCCTGATTTAAAAAGAAAACCCCACATATGCATGAGCTTAACACGGACCCTCACAGACATCCCTGTTCAAGACATGTGATGGGCTGAGTAACATGTATGCTAAACATGATGTGGTAAACAGCAACAAATATCCCCGTTGTTGTTTACACATCAGTGATGTTGATGTGGTATCACCCTATATTGTGCATTGTTATTAGGTAGATGTGTCGTGGTAGAGCTCAGCTCATTAACAGCCTCTTTGTTCAGATGTTACTATTTGCTTCTGAATGGAACTCAATGAAGGAAGGCTGCCTGGCCACAACACAACCCAGCAGGAGGCTAAAACCAATCTGTGTAATTGAATGCAGCTCATCTCCGGGGCAGTAATATCTGTGCTCAATTCATTAATCTTTAACTGGTCCGATTCAGAACACACTCCCAAAGTGAAACTCAGAGACCCACACTTCACTCCAATCAGTAGTCTCACACTCAGAACCTAACTTGGAAGTTATGACTCAAAAGTAGCCTAGAAATCTTTCCACATGTGGTCACTGTAAAGTTCTAGAGTGGTGTGTATGGTACTTACAATATATGGCCTCCAATGTCAGACCACGGGAAAGCACAAAAAATGCTCAGATCCCTGAAGCACCTGATTTCACCATCATATCCCAAACCATTAGTCTATACAATGAACCCTTTATGTGATCACTCTTGTTAAATAATTCAATGGGACTGCAGCATGTGCATCAGCCTGACATCCACATCAATACCCGTCTTCTTTTAATTATCCCATTCATTTTCACATACATTGATATACTGTACAGGTAGGGTTTAAGTACACTTGACAGGACGGCCCCTTACTAGTGCACATATCTGATCGTTTTTCATTCGTCTGTCAGTCAGAGGTTAACATTGCTGCCAATCACTGAAGCTCTTCATTAAAGCTCTTTGGGTTCAAACCTGCCTGTGTCCCTGTCCTTACCAATAAAGCCCATAGAGTTAAGCCATGAGTGAAATTAGGTGGTTTTTAAATCCCCTGTCTTTGTGCCGTCATGTTGTGATACAGCGACAACGATGAGAAGCCATTGAAGGGCAGCCAGCACTCTCTGAGCGGACAGATCAAAGCAGATGACAGTGGGGACAGCCTGGTGGACTATGGGGATGAGGACACCCAGTTCAACGAAGATGGCTCCTTTATCGGCGAGTACGCAGGTCGCAAAGAAAAGAGGGTGTCCATGGAAGTCAAAGGAACCACCAATCAGAGCACAGCGTGAGAGAAAGGAAAACGGTCCATCATCCATCCTTAGGACAACACTTTCATCAGATTGGTGGAGAGGAGGGGACATAAAGGAAGTAGATGACATAATCCATACCAATCACAATCTCATGTCAAATGTAATGTGTCATTGTCAGCTGCACTGCCATTTTCATTTTATAAAGCTATTTGTTTTTATCAAACTGTAACAGAATGCATAATTTCCAAAATGTATATATTATTGTATGTGGGAGTGTTTTATATTACTGCAAATCAGTGAAAACCTTTGAGGCTTTTTGCATTTTTTTGTCAAATGCAACAACTGTTTGTAATCTACTGAAATGTAAGGGAGAAGAAAACATCTCCACATTGCTCCTTGTCTTATACTACCAGATCTCTCGTGCCCAGTCATCGTTTAGCAAACTACATTTGTATGTGAGCATATGATGTTGGTCTTTTTCAGTTGAAGCGAATATTATTGGCATTTTATATTTGAAATGCATACATTAAATATGATTTTAATGTGTACAAAAAGTTGTTCATTAACTTATTTCCTGGTTTTATACATGACAAAATAACAATACAAAATTGATGCCTCAGTTACATAATCTAGACCTAAGGCAGGTGTTCTGAGAACTCTCCGTTGATAACAGGAAAGTCATTATGCTGCTGTTGTAGAAGTTTCAGATATACGATTTCCACAGTGGTTCAGTGGTTTTATGTGCCAGCTCGCTACAACATGCAGACAATTATCAGCCGACTTACCATTTGATCTATTCTAGCTCATCAAAATACCAATTCAAGCATTAATGTTGTTCCCATGTTCTTAGAACAGCCTTGCTCATTACAACTTGCATGCCATTGTAGACAATGCCTTTCAACTCCAAAAAAACAAATCATAGTTTTAAAGTCAACCTAAACGTTACCGTGATGATCGCCTTCGATTGCATCTTTGTACAAATACATCAAATACAGAAATTGCATGTTTAAGAATGTTCATGGATGTTTTTGATGTTATTAAATTGTTTACCTTTTCATTACCACTGGCTATAGACTGAATGTCTGTCTTTAAACTGCATACAGAAAGAATACTTCACACAACAACATAAATGTACGTGATTGGTGCTTTGGGGTTTGTAATGAACTCAGCATTCTGCAGAAAGCTTCGGAATGCCTTACAACATGCCATATTGTGACATTAGCAGGTCTGCTCCTTAGCTAGCTAACTAACTAGAAGAATAAGGAGACAAACCAGGTTTTAATGCCCTCGAAATACAGGCTAACCCATCAGTCTAAGCCCTGTCTAAGCTATATGGAATTGTTTTAAGAAGGTCATACCAAGGATCATTTAGCTATTTGATTTTAAATTTTAAGACCTTGTGATCGCCGGGTATAGAAATTGAGATCGCCGGGTAAACCACACTCATTATTGAGCAGCTGGACCCATCTTTGATCTGAAAGGTAATGGGCACGGGTGGATACCAGATCTCGAACAGAGTACTGAGAGAGGTAGGCTTGGACAATCTATCAATAATGTTGTAAAAAATATATATATTTAAAAATAATAATAAAGAACCCTGTTGAGGGTACGCTCAGAACGAGGTCTTCCTTACGAGGGCCACAGCTGGGGTAACTAGCAGGACTGAGTTGAGTTGATAAGAGTATTCTTAAGTGACATGATTGTTAATTAGCCAGTTGCGGGCAACCAAGTCCAGATCCGTGGTACTGGGTTGATCACAGTAGGACTGGAGAGGTTTATGTTTATAACGAGGGACTAGAGTGCAGGTGACACCTTGCGAGGGTATCTGGCTTGGTGAAGTTCAAATTATAACGTGTAATGTTTAAAATGTTCTGATAAAGTGAGGTAAACAGGTATGCCCTGGGTTACTATTGTTAGGTGTTATTGTGAGTGTTTTGTTATTCCTGGCACTTCACCTGAGGTGGAGGTTAGATAATACAAGGTAAGATTGGATTTTTGGGACCATGTTAAAAGTCAGATAGGAGACATGGGTACTTTTTACGTAGTTTTTTCACATTTGGATAGACATAAGAGAATCTATAACAAAGTAATTGCATAAGGCGATATCCCAGTGTGGAGACAACACCCCGCTGTGGGACCACTAACTAGGCAATATTTGGAAAATGGTATGGGTTTCCCTGTTCATATTGCAACGACCCTGCGTTCCTAAACGCGGATATCGACTCTCCGCTCGAGCCTGCTTTTGGGGCACAGTCGATGACGCGCTGGACTTCGGGATAGAAGGTTGAGGGTTCGCTACCTGCTCCCTGCCTGTTTCGTTACTATATAGACAGGGTTTTGAAATCGTCTGTCTCATTCCCCTGTGTGTCTTTTGTTTGTATTTCTGAAAATGTGATATGAGAATTGTGTGTGTGTGTGTGTGTGTGTAGAAATAAGTGTTAAAGATAAGGTTAAGCATTATATAACTGGGAAATAGTCTCAGAAACTGATTGGTGTATATCCACTTTTGGTATGGAGAATTTACTTACCCTATGATGTAACTATAAAACACTTATGGGATTTGTCAAATGTAAAATGAACGTTTTAGCAGCTTGCTAAATACAAATTGGAAAACTGGTCCTCCATCGAAAATAACCTTTTACAACCCACATATGGACCGATGCTAGGTTGAAAGAGTTGATGTCCTTGGACTGCATTTAAAGGTTTTTTTCAAACCCCTGTGAGGATTCGATGGTTTGTCTCTCCATCAATGGCGAGTCGATATATTTTCTAGTTAATACTGGCGCTGCAATGTCTGTCATAAATTCAAAATCCATGTTGAGTGAATCAGTCAGCAATGTGGAGTGACTATAAAAGGGTTGCTCATGATGCCCCTAACTGATTAATTTTTGGATCATTTTCTGCATGCTGTCCTATAAATTTGGCAGGAAGGTATATTCTCTGTAAATTGGGGATTACATGTGATTGGTACTATGCAGGGGACGTAAAGGATATTTTGTCACGCAATGGGTTACATTGAACCACAAATTTCTCACCATTGACAAGAAAGACATTTATATTGTGGACAGACGATGGACCCTAATTTTGATTAATTCATATGTGCTGTCAACAACAATAATATTTGAAGCATGAGACTATAGGACATTAGGTCTCCAATATTCTCCAGTGGTAATTGGCACATATTCAGTATTGGCTTTAATACAAGGTATCAGGTTCTGTGATAAATAATTAAAAAGCACGAATACCCTAACTATTTTCCGGGGAAGTGGGTCGCGCTACCTTGGAAGATAGTAAATAGAAGGCGTGTATTAGAGCTGGGAGTGAAGGAAATCTAAACTCTAGGCACCGTTGAAGAGAGAAAAATCCCGTTTCCATGAAGTTAGAAGCGAATTAAAGTGGAATTTTGACGTAATTTATAACGTAGTACAGAGCCTAACTTAGGGTGTTTCATCAAGATAATAAAACCGAAAGGAGCAGAAATAGTTTTCATATGAGAGGTAAACTATAGCAAAGCCACGAAGACACTAATAGAAGCGCATAGGCATTCTACCAATTCGGCTCGGATGTGAGAAGAAAATAATATAATCATGGCTAAAATTCGGCAGCGTTTCCTTGCTGACAGGAAAATTCCAATCTGGTAGAGAAATGCAGGGATGCAATTGTGACTTGGCACATTTACATGAAGGCAGAATCAGAAGCTCACCAGCGTAGTGATATTAGTGTCCTATAAACATAAAAGCAAAAAATATAAAATCAAGATTAGTAGATGTACTCAGCGTAACTGCATTGTTTCCTATTTGTAAAGTAAATTGAGTATGTAGTATGCTTCTTGGTCTTAAGATACAAATTCATTGTTTTAACTAATTGTGGCAGATGTTAAGAAAATGTTGAGCAATGTTCAATCACGTAATTTCTTAGCTTAGCTAAATGGTGTAAATTTGAGCGTTCTGTGTTGAGACAATATGTAGTGAATTTGTTATTTGGTATAAAAAGACGTAGAAACTCATATGCCAAACATTGCCACATAGTGCATTATTGGGTAGAGCAGGGTCACAAGGCATCATATGGGAAAGTAGAAATTATGGTTGTTTTGACTATAATTTAAATAAAAATGATTAACCTGGTTAAGTAACGTTAGACGGAAAGACAGGTGTAGAGTTTAGATTGTAGAGGGCTTTCTAAGTTCAATGAAACAGAGATGTAGACAAGGGAAGGTAACAAAGGAAAGTAAGGAAGTAAGAATTTCGAATTTGAATTGTTTGGTCTGATTTAAGAATTGGCTGATGTATTTGATCCATTTTGCGCATTACAGGAGGGTTAAAATAACTGACGATTAATAAGTGTGAAGCAGAGGTTGGTATTAGAAATATAGAGTCATATTGTTTGGGTAGACTGGCATGAAAACAATGCCTTCTAATAATGTGAATGGGAAAATGTTATTGGTGGTTTAGGATAGACTACTAATACCATGTTTAATCCGCGGGTGAAAGTGAGTCGTGTTCGCTGGGCTATATCGTGTTTTAAAGTGGCGCAGTGGTCTGAGACACTGCATCTCAGTGCTAAAGGCGTTACTACAGACACCCTGGTTTGAATCCAGACTGTAATTGGTGGTTTGGGCGGCAGGTAGCCTAGTGGTTAGAGCGTTGGGCCAGTAACCGAAAGGTTGCTGGATCGAATACCCGAGCCAACAAGGTGAAAAACCTGTTGATGTGTCCTTGAGTAAGGAACTTAACCCGAATTTGCACCAGGGGCTGACCCTGTAGGTAGGCCGTCATTGTAAATAAGCATTTGTTCTTAACTGACTTGCCTAGTTCAATTAAGGTAAAATGAAATATATCATATAGTGTCCAGTAATTAAAGTAGATTGTATTGAATATTAAGCTGATAAGACAGCATCAACTTTTTTAGGTTGATTGGTTAAACAACAGGTTTATATTTTGACTACATTAGTGCAACAGGTTAAAATTATAAGATTACTGGAAAGGGGTTCTGGGGTTGTTTACTTTAGAAGGTGTCTATTACACTTGTATTATCTGATGTGTTTGGGTGGGATTTTTTTCTTCCGGGACTGATGGAAGTCTACTATAGTATGTTTGTTCATTGAGACCACGTTTAAAATAACTTTTTAATTGATGCCTGGGATCAAATATCACTGACTCCTTATGTTGAAAATGTAGCTACATTTGCAACCCCCCCCAAAAATATTACATTTAAAGGGGGGTTTCCTTATCTCTCTTTGGAATATTTCCCAAGGCTATGGTAAAGAGAGAGAGGTTAGTGAAATTCTGCAGGTTTAGAGACAAAATTAGAATTTTCTTAAGTTTTGTCACTTCAAGTTTAGTCTCCAAGGTTGTTAACAGGTTTTTTTTAAACGACTTGTGCCTCAGGAGATGAACATGGGAAATCAATGAGGTGGGCTCAGCCAGTGGATAAAGGATAAAGGATATAATCACATGTGATAAGCAGATAAGCAGATAGCAGAGAGAGGGCCCTAGCTGCTCAGGTCATGATGGACTGGCCTGGACATTTCCTCCTGTGTGAATGACCACTTGTGTTCTGTAGGACTCAGCAGACAAGATAAACATGTTGATGAAACAGCAATTTATTACATGTAACAGTCATGGATGTTCTGTATACGTTAAAAGGTCTTTAGCCGTGAATAACCCACTTCATTGTGCTCACTTACCTCTAGTGTAATGTAATTGACTGTCGGGAATAGGACTGAGCCCCTGTGCTAGTGTTGCTGAAGATACTAAGGAATGAATGCAGGAGAGGAGAGGTCAATGACTCGGAGCACAAGGTGAACCTTTAAGAGCCCCAGAGAGCATTTTCTGACAAAGCCCTCCCACATCGTTTAATCTAATTCACAAGGAAAGTCATAAATAAAACTTGTGTCAACGTTAACATTTGCCTAGAAGGCACAGCACGGGAACAAATGGCTGGATTAAGTAGAGAGGAAAAATGGTATCTCCCACAATATAAATCCTTTCCTGTGTCACCCGTTCTAGATTGTTTTAGATATCCAGGTCGCAGCCTCCAGAGGAACTGTACTAGATATGTGATTATCACCTCTTCGGAGAGCACGTTAAATCCTTAATGTTGGAACTGACTAATGTGTTTGCTGATATACTGGCATTGTCATTATGAGGCCAATTTGAGAACAATTTAACTTTTTATACTTTGTTTCAGTTTCATTATATATCTTCAAGCACACTGGAACAATTTGGAAACAGTAGAAACTGTCTGCCAGGGAAGGAGTAATCCTTTTCATCAAGTCATTGTTAAATGAAAATACACATATTTTGTTGCTTCATAATTTCCATTATTTTAAATGTAATGTGTTGTTAGAATTAAAGACAGAAACATAGTCTGCGCCTATCAGGTTGATTTCCAAAGTGAGTTTCCCAATTTGTCCCTATAGCTAGTATAATTTCAGAATTTTCGGCAAGCAAAATTAACTCTCTCTTCCTCGTTTTGTCTTAACAAGAGTTAGTTACAGCCCATATTCATATTAAAGTAAGGATATCCTGCATTACAAGTGCTCTAAAGAGGTGATTCATTTGGAGAGTGGCAAAAAATGCTAACGCCTAGGCAGGCCTGTGATTCCCTCAAAGCTCTGATGCAGCTGGGGCATCTAAGGGAATGATCTTAACACATCGCACTTGTGCTGCAAAGGAATTGGTCCCCAGGTCTCTTGGAGCTGTCAGCTCACTTTGTATGAGTCCTTCATTCATCAACACAATTTTCCCTGTGAGCAGCAACAACAACAAAAACAAAAATAGAGAAAAACATTTCTGCCCTGGCCTATTTTTTGCATAAATCCTGTTGCCATCACTGCTGGACATTTCAGGAAACACATTATGAACAGGAGGCGGTTAGAGCTTGCTGAATGTCCCAGTTGATCTGAAATGCATTTGACCTGCCCTTCTGTTACTCTGCCCTTCTGAATTATATGTTCTATGAATGAGTGGCTGTTCCAGTGAGTAATGTTAGCTACTGGTTGACACCCATTCTCAAATGGATCCACCTCGACAGGGGCAGTACCACACCATGAAATGGCTATGAATTCTGGATGGCCCGTTTCTACCAGTGAGATGCAGAAATGCTCGTATTTGCGGGTAGTGAGCATTTTTATGACACATTTTATATGTTAATAACATATTATTGGACATATACAGTGAAAGAGCAGCAGTGAAATTTCCCTTTAAACACTATTATTGCACACAGAGTGAGTCCATGCAACTTATTATGTGATTTGTTAAGCATATTTTTACTCCTGAACTTATTTAGGTTTGCCATAACAAGTGGATTGAAAACTTGACTCAAGACATTTCAGCTTTTCATTTTTTATTAATTTGTAAAAATATCTAAAAACATAATCCCACTTTGACATCATGGGGTATTGTCTGTAGGCCAAGTCAAGGGGTGAAAATACTTTGAGGTATTTTTGATAAGCCAAATTTTACTTCTGAACTAATTTAGGCTTGCATAAACCAAGTGGGTGAATAAAAATGCAACAACTATATTTTTGTAATTCCATTTTAATTAATTTTTAATATATATACACTACCGTTCAAAAGTTTAGGGTCACTTTTGAACGGTATCCCGTGGTTGGACTGTAACAGTCCATCTGGAATCCGCTGAGGAGTTCCGTTACAGTTAAGCGCTGCTTAGTCCTCGTTTGGTGGTTCATTCTGTCACGATCGGAAGGAGTGACAGACCAATAGGCCAAGACCGCTGATAAAGACCGCTGATAAAGTTCGACATAACTTTATTTAAGGAGAACTTGAAACACGGGAAAACAACAAAGGGAAAAAACACAAACGTGACTAAATGGTGTGCTCACAGGCACAAACACAAAACAATGAACCACCTAGCACAGGTGGAAAACATTAACATAAATATGGCCCCCAATTAGAGACAATGACTAGCAGCTGCCTCTAATTGGGGACCAACACAAAACCAAATATAGAATACATATAATAGACCTGTCAGGCTCTGACCATAGAAAACTAGAGGGAGCCAAAGGCTTCCCTATGATTAGAGCCTGACAAGTATCTGGAGCATCAACATTTGTGGCTTCGATTAAAGGCTCAAAACGGCCAGAAACAAATAACTTTCTTCTGAAACTTGTCAGTCTATTCTTGTTCTGAGAAATGAAGGCTATTCCATGCGAGAAATTGCCAAGAAACTGAAGATCTCGTACAACACTGTGTACTACTCCCTTCACAGAACAGCGCAAACTGGCTCTAACCAGAATAGAAAGAGGAGTGGGAGGCCCCGGTGCACAACTGAGCAAGAGCACAAGTACATTAGAGTGTCTAGTTTGAGGAACAGACGCCCCACAAGTCTTCAACTGGCAGTTTCATTACATAGTACCTGCAAAACACCAGTCTCAAAGTTGGGATGCTGGCCTTCTAGATAGAGTTGCAAAGAAAAAGCCATATCTCAGACTGGCCAATAAAAAGAAAAGATTAAGATGGTCAAAAGTCTGTAGGCACTGTATATTTCAATCCCACTTTGTAATGCAACCAAATGTGAAAAGCTTTCAAGGGTGTATAGACTTTATATAGGCATTGTTATAGGCACTCTCTGTCGTTCTCTCTCTCACTCTCTCTCTCTGTCGGATTACCAGGACATGTACTCAAAGCAAAAATGTCTTCACTGACATTTTCAACCTCTCCCTGGTTCAAGCAGACCACCATAGTCCCTGTGCCTAAATGATTACTGCCCCGTAGCACTCACGTCGATAGCCATGAAGTGCTTTGAAAGGCTGGTCATGGCTCACATCAACAGCATCATCCCGGATACCCTAGACCCACTCCAATTTGCATACTGCCCAGACAGATCCACAGATGACGCAATCTCAATAGCACTCCACACTGCCCTTTCTCACCTGGACAAAAGGAACACCTATGCTGTTCATTTACTACAGCTCAGCGTTCAACACCATAGTGCCCACAAAGCTAATTACTAAGCTAAGGACCCTGGGACTAAACACCTCCCTCTGCAACTGGATCCTGGACTTCCTAACGGGCCGCACCCAGGTGGTAAGGGTAGACAACATGTCTGATCCTCAACACTGGGGCCCATCAGGGGTGCGTGCTTAGTCCCCTCCTGTTCTCCCTGTTAACTCACGACTATGTGGCCAAACACTACTCCAAAACCATCATTAAGTTGGCAGACAACACGACGGTGGTAGGCCTGATCACCGACAACGATGAGACAGCCTATAGGGAGGAGGTCAGAGACCTGGTAGTGTGGTGCCAGGACAACAACCTCTCTCTCAATGAGAGCAAGACAAAGGAGATGAAAAGGTGGGCCGAAAAGGCATCCATTAACATCGACGGGGCTGTGGTGGAGCGGTTCGAGATTTTCAAGTTCCTTGGTGTCCACATCCCGAACGAACTATCATGGTCCAAACACACCAAGACAGTCGTGAAGAGGCACGACAACACCTTTTCCCCCTCAGGAGATCGAAAAGATTCGGCATGGGTCCCCAGATCCTCAAAAAGTTCTACAGCTGCACCATCGAGAGCATCCTGACTGGATGCATCACTTCCTGGTATGGCAACTGCTCGGCATCTGACCGTAAGGCACTACAGAGGGTAGTGTGTACGGCCAAATACATCACTGGGGCCAAGCTTCCTGCCATCCAGGAATCACCCCAGTCATAGACTGTTCTCTCTGCTACTGCACGGCAAGCGGTACCGGGGCGCCAAGTCTAGGACCAAAAGGCTCCTTAACAGCTTCTACCCCCAATCCATAAGACTGCTGAACAATTAATGAAATGGCCACCCGGACTATTTACAATGACCCCAAACCCCCCCCGCTTTGTTTTTACACTGCTGCTATTTGCTGTTTATTATCTGTGCAACGTCACTTTACCCCTACCTAAATGTACAAATTACCTTGACTAACCTGTACCCCCGCACATTGACTCGGTACCGGTACCCCTGTATATAACCTCATTACTGTTATTTTTATTGTGTTCTTTTTTACTTACTTGGTAAATATTTTCTTATCTCTTTCTTGAACTGCATTGTTGGTTAAAGGCTTGTAAGTAAGCATTTCATGATAAGGTCTACACCTGTTGCATTCAGTGCATGTGATAAATACAATTTGATTTGATTTGATTGGTAATGAATCAGGTCATTGAGGACCAAGATGTCTGCATTTCTGTCCAATTATCTACAGACCAGATGCATGTACTCTCACCAACAGACTTGACAGAAGCATTTGTGATGCAGTAATGCTGAGGTTAATGATGATTAAAGAGACATCTCACATGTCTAGTACTGGCTCTTGATGGTGTGCAGTTCAGGGCCGGATTGTACATCTGGCACTTCGGGCAAAAGCCAGATGGGCTGGTCCATTTTTTGCCCAGTGGGCCTGTCTAACTTGGGGGTTTTGTGCAAAATTATAATTCATCTGTCTAATACTGGGGGTGTGTTAGAAATGCAAGGGCCAATTTCTGATCCCAGTCTGCCCCTGGAGCAATCCAAACTGTTGTAGAACTAGTGTATTTTTCAGTGAAACAGTTATTTGAAGTTGTAACGTCAAGAGTATTTTCCTCAAAGCTTTAAGTGCTAGGACGAGGACATCTTCCCAATATTTCCGGAGAAGGCGTGAAAAGGCCAACCCCAGACTGACGTATCTGGCACAGACAGATGCTGTATTGTGACTCTGGTAGCAGAGACTTGGGAATTTAGGCTATGGAGGAACACATGGCAGGGCAAAGGAAAGCAGGTCCCCTTGGGAGGCAGACAGATGGAGGTATATGACACATCTGAGATGGCCCTGGGCCTGCTCTGGAAACGGCCCAACACTGTCAGGTCAGAGCACTGCAGCAGAGGTTTCTTCAGTTCAGACTGGGGCGACTCAATGTTTTACCCGGAATCTCCATTCTTCTCCGGCCAAGTCTCCACATATCCTCTACTGTGCGTGCCTCAGTCTCTGTCTGTCTGTCGGTTTGTGTGTGTGTGTTTATGTGTGTGTGTGTGTGTGGTCTCATGAGCAGCACAGTGTCTGTCCTCTAGGCAGTGCTACAGTATGGCCTTCTCTACTAGAGAGCATGTTGCCTTGTATAATCCATGGGTTTCATGAATGATAAAACGTGAAATAAATAAACAGGAACATTACCATTCTACAGAGACCTCCCCTTATCACAAATGGGTGGATGCATGCTTCAAAGTGTATTTGCATATTTTACTCTCTTTGTTATTAATACATTGTGAAAAAAAATTCCACACCCATTTACAAGTCATGCCTTTCTGTCTCAATGAAAGGCTTATGGAGAATATCACCTGGAAGAAGGACAAATTTACGAAAATCGAAAGTTCATATACACACCCAATCAGGAATACGAATGACAAATACTACGAATGACAGATACTACAGTACATGAACGTACTGGAAAGTATATGCAGGAAAGGGGAATCATAAAGCATAAATGGAATCAAAGAAACTGTATTATTTATTGATATGCTGATGAGGGCATTAAACAGCTTCTCGTTATTGCCCTAATGGTGCTCTGTAAATCCCTGCCCTGGGTCTTTAGAAATAGGGTTATTACTTGTGCCAGAGTGCCTTACAGATGGGGAAAATCCCACTGGTTTTTAAATGCAGAAATATTCTCGACATTCATGAGCTTTATGAGCAAAAACAATGTTTAGTGGTTGCTGTGCTGAAAATTGCCACGACATTTCAACAGCACAGTGTAATGCAACACCAATGAATGTCTGTGACAAATGTGTTACCAACCATGAATCCAATATTTTTTATTATATTGCAGTCAGAAGTAATGGTGATAATATATGGCCTAATATTTCAGCTGTCCAGAATTTTTATTTCATCTTTTTGATTTACAACAGAGATGGAATGGAATGAGAAGTCAAGCTTCAATGAAACATGTAGTACAGCTTCAAGATACAACAAAGGGAGCTGGCCTAGTAAAGTTGAAATACTATTATTGAGATAAAAAGAGCTAATTGAGCAAAACAGGTCCCTGGTTTATTGGACAACAAATCAATTTTGCCAAGTAGTGTAGCCAAATGCTTATGATATTTTTAAAGAGATTTTATTTATGTTGATCAAATATTCTAAATGTTGAAAAGCATTGACTGGTCTTACAAATGCTTCCAAGTATAATGATGTTGACAAATGTCAATCTAATGATTCGAGAAACAAATTAAACCACATCTTGATTGAATGAGACTTTTACTTTTACCAACAAGTCATTGACAGTACGTCTCAATTGTATTACACAGTTCATTAGAACGTTATCTGCAATGAGCCTAAACTAAGATGTTTACTGCTGTATCTTGTGTGAGGAGACGTAAGTGCTGCCCTTGGCTTTCAGAAGACCTATATAAAGTATGTCTAACAACTTAATGACTTGAGTGGACAGAGCCTCCACCTCACCCTGGCTTCTGTCTTTTTGCTTCTGACTCACAGCTGGCGAGGAGACCGCAAGAGGAGTGGTTCTCTGTGATCCAATCAGGTGAGGAGGCCGTTATCTGCTGTGTGCTGGGCTGTTTAGCAAGCCACCTGCACAGGGCTCCCCAGCAGAGGCTGTAGACCACGCCGGAGGAGCAGAGGCTCTCACACATTCTGAACACATTTTTCACACCAGTTACTCCAGGATAAGCTGTAAGCCAAAGTCCTACCATGCCAATTTGAAAAGCCCTCACACTTAAGACGATCAGCTTCAGAGCTACAATCAAGGCAATTCTGAGCTCAATTGCTTTGACCTTCAGGGGTAAAAGCAGGTGAGTAAACTGTGAGAAAGAAATTGGTCTGGCGCAATAATTTGTATTATCGTGTAATCAACAATTATGGAAAGGGAAAGGTGGGATACCAGTCAGTTGTACAACTGAATGCATTCAACTGAAATCAGAGAGGTGCGGGGGACTGCCTTAATCGACATCTTCAACAGTAGGTTAACTGCCTTGTTCAGGGGTAGAACAACAGATTTTTACCTTGTCAGCTCGGGGATTCGATCCAGCAACCTTTCGATTACTGACCCAACGCTCTTACCCTCCAGGGACAATAGGCATTGGCAGTATATACCGTATAACAGGGTATTTTGAAATACCAATGGTATGATTTTCAATATTGTTAACAAAGAGCACATGGAGCAAACGGAAGTTTCGTGACGTGACGATCACTGTTGAGCAGCACAAGAGAGGTGATCAAGTTACACTTGAAGTTCACTACTAAATGTTTGCCAGCTAAATATCTTATAACTATTTGATAACTACTGTATTTAAGATGTGCCAAATATATTTTCTCCAGCTCAGAGCCACAACTATCCATTTGGTTTGCTAACTTTCTGGCTGGCTTGTAAGATCAAACTTCTTGGTTAAAGCAGGGACAATCAATCCCCACCTGAATCAAGTGTGAGTGAGTAGCCTTCTGAGCTAGGTTGTCTGTCCTTGAATAATAATGGCAATTGGTAATTTTTCAGTGAGAACAGCAATGATTTTGCAAGCAGTACAGCACAGTCGAGAGGAGAAACTTAATTTCCTAAAGTTCTAAGCGGTCATAACAATTTGTTTTTGTGATGGGGGTGACTCCAAAACTGTGTTGCATTCATTAGGTAAAGTATGTCATAGCTCATTTTCAAAGATTAAAATACATTGCAAGTTCATTGCAAAAATTAGAATTATGACAATAACTGTGGTCATGTGCATGACAATTAATCTTTTCCCAAAATGTAATAATCAAGTTTCAAGTTGTATTAGTCGTATGTATCTAGTACAACGTATCATTAAATCATTTCAATTACTATCTTTGCTTTGAAGATTATTGCAGATCCATCATTTCATGTGGCTCTGAAAAACATATCTGGATCTGGACAGAGGAGGAGATGATGAATATGACGAGTCTCCTCTCTAGCCCAGTTCGCTACCATTCATTTTCCCATTAGACAGCTCTTCACTGAGAAACTGTTGTCATTTATTGCTGTCACTCCCGGTATGTACTTCCAAAAAAGGTATAAAAATAAATTTACAAGCAAACCCCCAAAAATGGTTTGGAAGGAATCTATGTATTGTTTTTGACCAAGTGCTCATGCGCCAAATCCACCTCTTACATTAAATATTATTGCATTCTGTGTAGCACGTGTGAAACAACAGGTTTATATTCATACACTGATGTAGGTGATAACATAAATTATCAAACCAATGAGGGTTCAGAACTTTAAAGCCAATAATCTCAGAATCATCTTTTTACAGATATAACCTCATCATCCCAAGCTCTCGATTTAGTGAGTAACCAACTTATTTTGACATTATAACACTTGCAGAGCTGTCTAGTGGGAAAATGAATGGTAGCAAACTGGGCAAAAGAGGAGACTAGTCATAGTTATCGTCTCCTCCTCTGCCCAGATACTGGTTCAACATACAGTGCCTTCGGAAAGTATTCAGACCCATTGACTTTTTCCACATTTTGTGACGTTACAGCCTTATTCTAAAATTGATTAAATATATAAAAAATCCTCAGCAATCTACACGCAATACCCCATAAGGACAAAGCAAAAACATGTATTTCAAAATGTTTGCAAATATATTCAAATTAACAGAAAGACCCTTTGCTATGAGACTCGAAATTGAGCATCCTGTTTCCGTTGATCATCCTTGAGATATTTCAACAACTTGATTGGAGTCCAGCTGTGGTACAAAGAAATTGTGTGCGTTTTACCAAGTCACGACAGGTGTTCTGTTGTTTTGGGCTTGCGGTTCCTTGTACGAGTTCTGATATTTCAGGCTTGCAATGTAAGTATTGTTCTTGGAACCGTGGGGTCTAGGGACTTGGGCTGCAGGGTCAGCAAGTCAGTGCACATAGTCAAGTTGCAGCAGGTTCTGGTTCCCTATATGGGGCTCTGACAGTTCAGGCCTCATGAGGCTTTGACAGTTCTGGCATCTCATGTAAGTATTAGGTGAAAGGTTGGCTTCTGTAACCGCTTGTTGGAGCCGGTGGAACCTGTGTGTGTTTGGCTGCTGAATTGAGGAAATGGATGCGTACTATGGGCGTGATTTCAGTTTGCTTCACGTAAATTGTATTGGTTGTTGACTCCCCCATAATATTTTACACCTCGTTCCCTCCTTCAGGGAACAGTAGTTATATTCATAACTGTATGTTATATTCTAGTACAGTGGTCACCAACTTTATTTGAGTCAAGATCACTTTCTGAGTCAAAATGCAAACTGTCAAAATTAACATTACTTAAAAAACGTAAGCATATGCAGAAAAACAGTACTGTAGCGATGAGGTTCGTGCAGTAAGCTATAGACCCAATACATTACCACCTCATATTGGCTTTGCTTGAATTGCCCTGCCAATGCATTGTTGTTTGGGCCATTTAAAAAAATTATATTTATCAATTTGAGGTAGGCTTTACTGGTAATAGATCCGTTGTTGTATTATCTGCAAGGCACAGCTGAGCGACTATACATTTAAATTATTTGCTATTTATTTTTATTTTACGGGGCTGATGGTTTCTGCATCTGATGGTCAGTCTCAGCGGAGGGAGAGAGCAGCAGACTGAGGGTCCACCTCTCAACATCCCTCCGCTCCCTTTCCTCCACTGACACT
This sequence comes from Thymallus thymallus, assembly GCA_023634145.1. Lineage (NCBI taxonomy): Eukaryota > Metazoa > Chordata > Actinopteri > Salmoniformes > Salmonidae > Thymallus > Thymallus thymallus. The sequence goes on from CM042409.1 coordinate 11,354,245, forward strand.
GACCAAAAAGGGACACCGTCTTCCAGCTGATGGCAAAACTCGAGTCGCACCGCATTATTTCTGCCTGTTTTTACTCCTATGAACAGAGAAAGGGAAATATTCCTATTAATAACAACAACACAAGCCAATTGCTACACTGTCCTATTCATTCATTACTGCTGCAGTGCTTCTTGTAGCGCTAAATGGTAATAGGAAGAACACGCATTTGTTGAATACAAAGTGTTGACAGTGCTGAGGAAGAACTTAAACATGAACTCATACAAACAGCAGCTCTTTGCTGTAGGCTATTCATTGACAGTCTCTCTCTAGTCATGGTTTTAAACATTTTGAAATCTCACAGTATCAACTTTGCTGTAGCTTTCTTTTATGCCTGTAACCAGTGTTGCCAACTCCCGCGAGACAAACAAGCAACCGCAGCTTCAAAAACAAGCCCAAAACTAAGCCCAATATTATTATAGCCTGTTTTAGTCAATAAATGAGCCTGCAACATATTAAACTGAAACCACTCTGAGTTTGAAAAGCAAAACCATTTATTTTAACATCAACAAGTAAAATAAAATATTTTACAAAAAATCATCAAACTTGGATTAGCTAACACAACGTGCCATTGGAACACAGGAGTGATGGTTTCTGATAATGGGCCTCTATACGCCTATGTAGATATTCCATAAAAAATCTGCTGTTTCCAGCTACAGTCATTTACAACATTAACAATGTCTACACTGTATTTATGATCAATTTGATGTTATTTTAATGGACAAAAAATTTGCTTTTCTTTCAAAAACAAGGACATTTCTAAGTGACCTCAAACTTTTTAACAGTACTGTATGTTCAAGAAAAAAAGCAACATTAAAGTAATAATTAATTATTTATAGGGCACCTCTGAACAGGTAATTCTGGGAAACATGCACACATAACATGTATTAACTTTGTATAAGACGTTTTTCTACAGTTTTCACTGCATTATCCAATACCCTAAGAAAAGGAAATCATTCAATAACTATACAGTGACTGACAGTAAACAGCTCATTATGGTACCTTCTCAGACACCACATTTATCTTCCTTATCCAACCATTGAGCCAGGGCCACAGTGATAACTGATACCTTTACCACCATGGGGCACTCTGTTCACAACGTTGACATCAGCAAACTGCTCGCCCACACGACGCCGGGTGGCTGATCTCAGACGATCCCACAGGTGAAGAAGCCAGATATGGAGGTCCTGGGCTGGCGTGCTTACACGTGGTCTGCAGTTGTGAGGCCGGTTGGACGTACTGCCAAATTCTTTAAAATGATGTTGAAGGTGGCTTATGGTAGAGAAATTAACATTCAATTATCTGGCAACAGCTCTGGGACCAACACTGTACATATGCGTTTGTATTTTTGTTCAGTGTAGATAACACAGTTGAATAGCCTAAATCACCCATGACTCAAACAGTATGACAGAATCATGGGAAAATAATAGCAATAGCTGATCCACTCATTATGGACTGTGTGTTGAAAATAAATCAAATTAAAGATAAAATGTTTTGTTTTGTCACTGTTGGATTTTTCTCCACACACTACCACTTTTGAACAAAGTGCTGAATCAAACAACTTATTGAAGAAAAAGAGAGCCGCCTGGTGTTTAAATCATGGTCTATGTTGACAAATGATGCAAATCAAACAAGATTATGAAGGTTTCCCTTGTTGTGAAAATAAAATAAAATATTATCCTCCAAGACCGTTACAACTCATTGATAAGGTAATGAAGTATATCACAGGTCAAGTAGGGGATGGCGGTAATGATGACAGTCATTTAACATATTTACTGACGTATACTGGACCACCATCTGCAATTTTATTGTTGATTTAGAATATCTTTATCCTCTCTTTATAGCCGGGACTTCACAATCAAACGTGCATCAGCCATCTTTTCATTTTTTCAGATGTTTGCTGAGCCAGCACATTGCCATAGCAAAATGCTTTTCTACCCTGCAAATGTCCTCAATTTAAATATATTTTACAAAGGATATATCACTTTTCTTTTGGTCTGGCCTCTACTCAACAGTATTCTTCTTCATTAGTAGGTCATAAATTACCAGGCTGGCCCATGCTAAGCAGAAAAGTAGTGCCTTCCATTCTCTGTGTTGATTTGTTTTCTGCATGCCCAACATGGAATATGAGGGTTGTATTAACCGGAGTAGGAACTCATGAATTCAATTCCAAGATGGCCTTAGTCTCATGGACACACCTACTCATTCAAGGGTTTTTCTTTATTTTTACTGTTTTCTACATTGTAGAATAATAGTGAAGACATCAAAACTCAGAAATAACACATTTGCAATCATGTAGTAACCAAAAAGTTTTAAACAAATCAAAATATATGATATATTTGAGATTCTTCAAAGTAGCCACCCTTTGCCTTGATTACAGCTTTGGACATGCTTGGCATTCTCTCAACCAGCTTCATGAGGTAGTTACCTGGAATGCATTTGAAAAACAGATGAGAAGCCATCTCATGTGTTATGCATTGTGATGCCTTTCAGGTATCTAACTTCTGATTTCCATTATGAAAATGCATATATTTTTTTTGTTTTATACAGCTCATTGGGGTCATATATTGATTATTGTAGAGGAAAACTGAGAAAAGTTAATTGATTCCAATGCATAATTCATACACTGTACATTTTGACAATAATGGGAAAACTGATTGGCAGCCTGTGAATAGAATTTTTGCTTGCATATGTACACAGCAGTTTATTTCTCTTTGTTGATGGTATTATCTTAACAAATGTTTTTGATTCACAGCTGCAACAAATCTCACATAACAATTTCCTGGCATTAATTTATGTTCCAATTAGTCCATAAACAACCAGGAGCAGCACGTTGTGGCACCTCGCTATTCTCAAATGTGTCACACCTGCCGAATCTCTGAGCCACCACACTGAGTGCTTCAGCAGATTAGGCACAGGAGTAGTATTTGTGCAAAAAATAAGGCAGATTGAGAAAACAATGCCCAGATGGCTATCAAAAATATGTAGCATTATTAAACATGCTGTACGACTTCTAAACAAATTCTCCTTAAGACTAAGGTGACTAAGAAGTCACAAATCTGAGGGTGATCAATAGTTAATTAACATTTTCTCCATTCCAAGTTCCAAACTGTCAGTAATTCACACCCACAGGATACACTGTGAAGAATTAGCAAAACAATTAAATGTGTTCACGCAAAAGAGGTTTAATTGTTTATGTATTTGAAATTGTTTAGTTTAGATCACTACAAAACTTTTAATTCCATATGATTTTGATGTGAACATGAGCTAGAACTTGATCAAGTCAGGCAATGAGGAGTTTTCAAATAAAAGTTTTCAAATTAAAGTGAAAAAAAGTAAATCACACAAAAAGCAACGGTAAAGTCAGCAGAGAAGGAGTTTGAGATTGTTCAGCATCTTTTAAAAATGCATTTGAAACCATTTTGGACGATGGAAGACTTTAGAAGAATATTGTGACAGCGGGCTCCCGAGCATTATATAGTGTCTATAGGTGCCATAAAAAATACATGTAGGGAGTTAGTGGGATTGTAACATCCCCTTGACTCATTGACAGTGGCGATTTTAGCATGTACATTTTTGTGGGGAAAACTCAAAAAATATGTTTTAGATGAATGCCAGCAAAGCCGCTACACAACACAACACCAAACAATACATTAGTTGCACTATAACGGTGCCAAACGTTAAAAATAAAACTGTCCCAACAGCAGAGCTTTCTTTTCAGAACCATGGAGTTAATGCTTACCACTGCTACCCCTGGCTATCAGCAAAGCCTTGTACGGCAGCTAAACAGTTCATTCAGTTCATTCAAATGGCTGACTTGCTTAAACAAATGTGGTTTCTACTGACAATTGAGATGTACAAACCATTTCATAAGGGGACGAAGCAGATTAGAGGCAATCTGTAATTTTGATGAAGACATTAATGAGCGAGCTTGGACGGTCAATATAACTATTTGCTCAGCACTTTTGAAATGTACAGTGACAGAATTCAGAACATGGGCCGTTCTTACAGTATTCTCCCTGTACACCAAGTCAAAGTCAGAACAGTAGGCTAAGTTATGAAGGGGAAAGGGACCAAATTATTAGGGTGAGGCACATGGGCTACTAACAGCTTACTACACAACAAACTTAGTATTACGTTCTTAGCTACAGTATACATATCTCCCTGGCATATTGCATAATTTATGCAGCAGCATACAAGACATTTTTGTCCTGTGCTCACTTGAACCGGAAGGTGGTCCTTCTTATGGGCAAATGTTATCATCAAACTTTGTCATCAAAGTCTGGATTTATGGTGCTTTCTAGACAACTGGGAACTCTGAAAAAACCAGGTTGAATCATGACATCAGTAATCTTCAGGACGGCGCTCTAGAAAGAGGCTTGGATGACCGTTCAAAACGCAATGCTTTGTTTGTTTGTGTGAATGTTGGAGTGTACCCCTGGCTATACGTAAAAATAAAGAAAGAAAGAAAATGTTGCCGTCTGGTTTGTTTAATATAAGAAATTTGATACTTAAGTATATTTAAAACAAAATCCTTTTAGATCTTTACTCAAGTAGTATTTTACTGGGTGACTTTCAGATTTACTCTTCTATTAAAGGTACCTTTACTTTTACTGAAGTATTTTTTCCACCACAGGGAGTGGTCTGAGTGTGGATGGGAAAACTGGAAACTACTAGAGAGGTTTGGAACTCTCTTTCTTATTCGTCTATTAACTCATTTATCACCTGATGATGTCATCAGGCAGTTCAAAACTCCATCCCACCAAAACAGCCTGCAATTTCAGGTAGTCTTTTCAACCAGCTCTTACACTAAAAGGGCATTATCATAATTTTCACAATTTCACAGTATTATTCCAACCTCATAGTGCGGACATTTTTGACCACACTGGGCCTTTAAACAGGTCATTCCGACAATAGGCAACTTGAATAATCATTCGGACTAAATTGTTAACTTGACAGTTGTTCAATGCAAATGCATTTTGCATGCATCCAAGCAAACATATTAAGCCTTTTACTGGTTCAACTATTTACAGCTAAGGTAGTGAATTCATACAACAGATTCTCTGTATAATAAATACAGTATACAGTATTTACTGTATATCAATAACAATATATTTTTTACATTATTCCAGGCTTTTACTATTGAGGCTGAGGGCTTGGAATGCGTTGTGGCACAACGAAGGTAATTTGGTGTGATAATCCATTCTTTGAGTGGGGTTACTGCTCTATTCTGTCAATATTTTTTTGTGGCACAGAAAACTCACCAAACAATAAAGGAGTTATTTGATAAGCTTTTAATCAGCTGACCTCAACAAAGTAGATCAATGTAAGGGTCTGCAAACTGTGTTTAAACTGTGTTTGTATAATATTCTACTAGCTTTAGGCAATATAGACTACTAGCTAGCTTGGCAGGCTAACACAACATATCCTTTCTTATAGATCTGCTTCAAATTAAGTCAATGGATTATGAAGCTTTTCATTTTATACTGAACAAAAATATAAACGCAACATGTGACAATTTAAACACTTTTACTGAGTTACAGTTCATATAAGGAAATCAGTCAATTGAAATAAATTCATTAGGCCCTAATCTATGGATTTCACATGACTGGGAGCCAGGCCCAGCCAATCAGAATTAGTTTTTCAACACAAAAGGGCTTCGCCTCCAACGTCGTTTTAATTTGGCAGTACGTCCAACCGGCCTCACAACTGCAGGCCTTCCCAGTCATGCGAAAAATCCATAGATTAGGGCCTAATGAATGTATTTAAATTGAACGATTTCCATATATGAGCTGTAACCCAGTAAAATATCTGAAATTGTTGCATGTTGCGTTTATATTTTTGTTTAGTATAAGTAATTAGTGGATTGATTGGCACAATTCATTTCAGATTGTGTGATGTTTGTGGATGTCTGCACCCCATATAAAGTTATACAGTCCATAGGTGTGGTGGGCTTCTTTTGCTTAGAGTCGTGCCTCAGCTTATTGGAGTTGTTTGACACCTGCTTTTTACAGCGTGGATGGAAAACAAAAAAACCTAATTAAACAGGGTTTGTTTATACAAAAGGTATTTCTGGTCTAGACAGCCATTGTTTCATCAACAAATATCTGATTTCATGTTGGAATGGTAAGCAATAGTAGGATTTGCCCCTTTTCCCTGACCTGTTTCCATTTATTTTTATTGGCTTCAAGAGTTTACTAATGGAACACTTCTCTATACAAAAATGCATCATGGCCCCACTATAATACCGTGCTGCTGGTTGTTCACAAGTTCAGAACAACTATACAGAAAGAGATGTCACACAGAAAGATGTGTCACCACTGGTGTCATGCATTTCTTTTCTCAAAATTTGTTTGGAATTTGCAAATGTATGCTTGTTAAATTTGAGTATTCTTATTGAGGCAATAATAAACGACACATAGCCCTGTTTCATCTGAATGCAAATTATGTATTTTGTCTGTGGAGAGAGTGAAGAATGGGAATGTGGGTAATTGTCAACGCAGGATTTGAATGACTAAGAAATATGCCTACTATTTACGTTATTGGGACATCTAAATAAGTCCATTCTTGTTCTCTTCTAATTTTAGCAAACAGTCGGTTATCAGCTTTAGGTTTGATGAATGGGAGAGCAGGTTGGTTTGTAGATGTTGGTGCATCGAAACAGTGACAAATGGCTCTGGGCCTAGTGATTACAAAGCATAGTCAACAGAGCTGGCGCTGCCTGCCACTGCCTCAAACAGACATCTTTCTACTGTATATACAGTACTACTCACTTACACATCATTCATCTTATTCATGAGCTGATGAAACTGTTGGAAGCATACTGCAAGGAAGACATGGTAGTGTATTGTAGGTAGTCGGCCTACTGTAGCTCATTGCAGCATACTAGGTCCTCATTGTCAGGTGTTCAGTCTGCACCAGACTGACATTGTACCACTACTACATAAAGCCAACAATATAATACTTAATTAATTAACTCAAAAATCGAGTTTACTATAATTATCGATAGTGTAGCAGAAATTATCATCCTGAATGGGGTCAGCTATAGCAAAGAGGGTTACGTGGAGTGTTTATGGCACACTGAATATAATAATGAGCCAAACCACAATAATACACAAACTATCACTAAGAAGAACACATAATTGTGAAGATAACTGCATCATTGCCTCGAGATAGGGCTAAGACAAAACATTGTTTATATAAAGCCTTTATTAAAATTCATGTTAACGAAGAATGTATTCACCAGATAATCATTGCCTGCAGGTTGTGTACAATGAGGTTAAGTAGAATCCTCCTTCAGAATGAAATATAACAATAAATTACATCTGCAATGGAAAGAACATATCCATGTGTTATAATCGGTACAAAAAGATTACTAGTTTCTATCAGCAAACATTTCCACATTTTTAGGGGGTAAAAATGTATCAACAATGTTTGGTTACAATTCAAATATTGTCAGGTTTGACCTAGGTTTGGTTCACATGTAAACTTTCAAGGTAAGCTTTCCTAGCACAATTGTTCTAACACAATTGTTCCAAAAAAGGGTTTTGGCCGTGTTACCCGAGATCGCGGCGTGATCACAGTCAAAACAGGCAGGCTGAAAGAGGAAAAAAATATGAATCTGTGGTTTAGCAACCAGATAAAACAAAATGGATATATAGATTCAAGGAGAGAGAACAGACATGTATCCATGGATCCAGTGAGATACTGTGAAGTACAGTACCAGTCAAATGTTTGGACACACCTACTCATTGGGTTTTTCTTTATTTTAATTTTTTTTATAGTAAATATATCAAAACTATAAAATAACACGAATGGAATCATGTAGTAACCAAACCCTTTGCCTTGATGACAGCTTTGCACACTCTTGGCAATAGTGATTTCTTCACTCATATTCTACAATGTATAAAATAGTACAAATAAAAAGAAAAACTTCAATGAGTAGGTGTGTCCAAACTTTTGACTGGTACTGTATATCCCCAATATCATGCTGCAATAATTAATATGGATTTGTTTTTGATAAACTAAATATATAGGCTACATTTCATAATGTTCTATACTGTACTGTACATGGCAACTAGAGGCTTCTATTACAGAATAGATGTCAGGCTCTGGCCATAGAGAAGCTTTGCTTCTCTATATTTCTATGGTCAGAGTCTGGCAGATCTATCATTTCTATTTCTGTCTGGTGTGTGTGTGTGGGATCCCTAATTAGAGGCAGCTGCTATGCATTACCTCTAATTAGGGATCTTACTTATATGTCTGTGTTCCACTCCGTTGGCGTGGTTCATTGTTATGTTATGTCCCGTGTTCGTGCTACATGTGTCTTTATATATATCATTTGTTATTTTGTATAGTTCGTCAGTTCAGTTAAATAAAGATGTCGAACTATCGTTACGCTGCGCCTTGGTCTCTCTACACACCCGAACGTGACAGAATGAACCACCAACCGACCAAGCAGTGTAAAACTGGAGCAACGGAGAGGAAGAAAGGAAGACAGCGGAGAAAAGGAGGAAACGGAGCCCGTAGTCAACCCCAGGAAAATTTCGGGGGGGGGCTATGGGGGTGGTCTGGTAAGGAAGAGGACGCACCAGTACCACTCTCCATGTGGGATGCACTGTGCCCGACATATAAATGGGGGGCGCAAAGTGAAGAAGAGGAGGATTATTTGGAGAGAAATTTTGGAGACGTTTTGGAGGAGATGTGGGAGATAGCGGAGGAAGTTGAACGGGAAATGTCGGAGTGGATTAATCCGTGCCCAGTCGCCTACTCCACTCCCGTGAAAGAGCAGTCCGCTTTACCGGTACCCAGTCGGGGTCCGGCCGTCTGCTCTACTCCAGTACCAGAGCAGTCCGCTCCACCGGTGCCCAGTCTGGGTCCGGCCGACTGCTACACTCCAGTGCGCCTCTCCAGTTCGGTACGTCATGTGCCTGCTCCCCGCACTAGCCCTGAGGTGCGTGTTATTAGTCCTGTGCCACATGTGCCGACTTCACGCACCAGGCTTCCAGTGCGCCTTCCCAGTCAGGTACGTCCTGTGCCTGCTCCCCGCACTCGCCCTGAAGTGCGTGTTATTAGTCATGTGCCACCAGTGCTGACTTCACGCACCAGGCTTCCAGTGCGCCTCCCCAGTCCGGTACGTCCCGTGCCGACTCCCCGCACTCGACCTCCAGTGCGTGTGCATAGCCAGGTTCCTCCAGTTCCGGCTTCACGCACCAGGCCTCCAGTGCGCCTCCCCAGTCCGGTACGTCCCGTGCCGACTCCCCGCACTCGACCTCCAGTGCGTGTGCCCAGCCAGGTACCTCCAGTGCCAGCTCCACGCACCAGGCCTCCAGTGCGCCTCTCCAGTCTGGTACGTCCCGTGCCGACTCCCCGCACTCGACCTCCAGTGCGTGTGCTCAGCCAGGTACCTCCAGTGCCAGCTCCACGCACCAGGCCTCCAGTGCGCCTCTCCAGTCTGGTACGTCCCGTGCCGACTCCCCGCACTCGACCTCCAGTGTGTGTGCCCAGCCAGGTTCCTCCAGTACCGGCTCCACGCACCAAGCCTCCAGTGCGCCTCTCCAGTCTGGTACGTCCCGTGCCGACTCCCCGCACTCGACCTCCAGTGCGTGTGCCCAGCCAGGTACCTCCAGTGCCGGCTACACGCATCAGACCGTCGGTGCGCCTCGACATCCCGGAGCCTCTCGTGATGATCGACAGCCCGGAGCCTCTCGTGATGATCGACAGCCCGGAGCCTCCCGTGATGGTCGACAGCCCGGAGCCTCCCGTGATGGTCGACAGCCCGGAGCCTCCCGTGATGGTCGACAGCCCGGAGCCTCCCGTGATGGTCGACAGCCCGGAGCCTCCCGTGATGGTCGACAGCCCGGAGCCTCCCGTGAGGGTCGACAGCCCGGAGCCTCCCGTGACGGTCGACAGCCCGGAGCCTCCCGTGACGCTCGACAGCCCGGAGCCTCCCGTGACGCTCGACAGCCCGGAGCCTCCCGTGACGCTCGACAGCCCGGAGCCTCCCGTGACGCTCGACAGCCCGGAGCCTCCCGTGACGCTCGACAGCCCGGAGCCTCCCGTGACGCTCGACAGCCCGGAGCCTCCCGTGACGCTCGACAGCCCGGAGCCTCCCGTGACGCTCGACAGCCCGGAGCCTCCCGTGACGCTCGACAGCCCGGAGCCTCCCGTGACGCTCGACAGCCCGGAGCCTCCCGTGACGCTCGACAGCCCGGAGCCTCCCGTGACGCTCGACAGCCCGGAGCCTCCCGTGACGCTCGACAGCCCGGAGCCTCCCGTGACGCTCGACAGCCCGGAGCCTCCCGTGACGCTCGACAGCCCGGAACCTTCCGTGACGATCGACAGCCCGGAACCTTCCGTGACGATCGACAGCCCGGAACCTTCCGTGACGATCGACAGCCCGGAACCTTCCGTGACGATTGACAGCCCGGAGCCTCCCGTGACGATTATATGGCCGGAGTCGCCTGCCACACCGGTGCTCAGTCCTGGCCCGGTTATTTGCCCCGCTCCATGGCCTGAACTTGTTCCCCCACCATTGTTATTTAAAGGACCGGTGGGTTGCCCCTTTACATGGCCGGAGTCGCCTGCCACACCGGTGCTCAGTCCTGGCCCGGTTATTTGCCCCGCTCCATGGCCTGAACCTTTTCCCCCACCATTGTTGTTTCCAGGACCGGTGGGTTGCCCCTTTACATGGCCGGAGTCGCCTGCCACACCGGTGCCCAGTCCTGGCCCGGTTATTTGCCCCTCTCCATGGCCTGAGCCTTTTGCCCCACCATGGTCATTTCCAGGACCAGTGGGTTGCCCCTTTAAATGGCCTGAATCGCCAGCCACACCGGGCCCAATAGAAATGAGGAGGAAGACATCCACTTCGCCGGGGCCGGAACCGCCACCGGCGATGGTTTATGTTTGATGTTTTTCCCTCCCTGACCCTTCCCTCATGTTTTTGTGTTTATTTTTCTTGCGGCCGGGAGTCCGCGCCTTTGGGGGGGGGTACTGTCAGGCTCTGGCCATAGAGAAGCTTTGCTTCTCTATATTTCTATGGTCAGAGTCTGGCAGATCTATCATTTCTATTTCTGTCTGGTGTGTGTGTGTGGGATCCCTAATTAGAGGCAGCTGCTATGCATTACCTCTAATTAGGGATCTTACTTATATGTCTGTGTTCCACTCCGTTGGCGTGGTTCATTGTTATGTTATGTCCCGTGTTCGTGCTACATGTGTCTTTATATATATCATTTGTTATTTTGTATAGTTCGTCAGTTCAGTTAAATAAAGATGTCGAACTATCGTTACGCTGCGCCTTGGTCTCTCTACACACCCGAACGTGACAATAGATTATTATTTAAATGAGAAACCTCCCAACAAGTATGCTGTTTAATATGCAGTACTATACTAAAGTGTTGTGGCTCTTAAGTGTAAATGATTATCAATATGGAAATGTTGTTTTATTCAAATGCATACATTTTAGGTATATGAAAATAGCAGTTTCAGGTTGACCAGAAAAAATATTACTGTATGAAGAGATCATTATTTCGTATTATAATCATGGCTAAAGACTAGTGATTCTTTACAGTGAACTTCATTGGCAGTTTACAGCGAGATAAAAAAAAACAAAAAAAAAGAGACTTGAATCAAGTGTACAAAGTTCAATGATTTCGTCATGACCTTGACTGAGACAACTATTGAACAAAGCCATATAAAAAGTGAACGAAACAAACAATGCCTTGTAAAAAGTGAACGAAACAAACAATGCCTTGTAAAAAAGCCCAGCTACTATTTAAAAATGTTTTATTGTTCCCAAAAGTGGCAAATTTCATTTTTCTTATCTTGGCACCTTGACAGCTGTCACTGAGGAAAACAGTGCAACACTGCTCTCAAAGATGTATTCAGGATTCAACGGTCTCCTGAGGTGAAGTATTGAACAGTCCAGTAACCATGACTTTGAGTTGTGTTTGAGGCATCCTCTCATCTCAAATGCTTTCTATTGTAAGGTTTCACTTTGTAAGAGCTATAGCAGCTTCCCCCTAGCATCTCTATGGGTATCAATGCACCCCTCTCTCAACAGTAAGTGTCTGTTCTTTGTGATGCACAAGCATTGCTTTACCAAAGATGTCAGAAGCTCTCAGGGATCCTTTGACGTCTGTTTTTTTTTTTCACACAGAAAAGGGAAGGAAAATACTGGGTTATTTGATGCTTTCATGCAACTGAAAGAGGAGAGAAGAGAAACTATAAAAAAAAATGTCTATGCAGTTATCTTCACATGCTTACTATCACATGAATTTTGTCTTGCTGCCAATTTACCTCAGCCATCATCAGTTGCACATTTTGTGCAATGTCACATTAAGTGCATGTCATGGCCTGGATCACTGTTATTGTCATCAGCAATGTAGAAAAGTAGCATTCAGGGAACTATTCCTATAATAGTTTGATCATCAACTAACATCAACAAAAAAATCATTAAACTCAAAGCATCAAACGCTGTCTGAGGATTTATAAATGTCCCTCTGTAAAGTGCTGATTTCAGTCAAGAAAACATACTTATTTTTTAATTTAAACTTTATTTAACTAGGCAAGTCAGTTAAGAACTAATTCTTATTTACAATGAAGGCCTACCTCTGCCAAACCTGGACGACGCTGGGCCAATTGTGTGCTGCCCTATGGGACTCCCAATCACAGCCGGATTGTGATACAGCCTGGAATCGAACCAGGGTCTGTAGTGATGCCTCTAGCACTGAGATGCAGTGCCTTAGACCACTGCGCCATTCGGGAGCCATTACATGAGGTGTCACAAAGCTTTTGCTATTTTGTTTGAATTTCAGCATGTGTTACCACATCACCCCAGGAGCAGTGAGGGAGCGAGTCTGTGGAATTTTACCAACCTGCTAGCCGAAGACTAGGGTGTCAGGTAGTGGTTAGAGTGTTGTGCAAGTAACCGAAAGGTCGCTGTTTTGAATACCTGAGCTGACAAGATGTGCCCTTGAACTTAACCTTAACTTGCTCCAGGTGTGCTGTACTACTATGGCTGACCCTACTATTTCACTGCACCTATCTGATGTATGTGAGAATAAACAACAGGGTCACACTTTGGCATCAATTTAACTACAGGGTCTACTACTTTATCTGGAAATGTATTTGAGTTTAGAGAACTTCTTCACTGAGACTTTCATAAATGTGATGGCAAATGGGTGGTGTTGTGGTTGGTCTTTAGTTCCAGCGGTGGGACAAAGGAACCCTGTTACCGGAAATGATTTCCCACAACGATGCACTTTGTCTGTATTTGATAGGTTTTGATTCGACTGTCTCAAGATCAGCTTTGACAGGGCATTTCATCATTTTATTTGTAAGATGATTATTTTTCAATTTACAGAGAGTAATGTTTTGACCACTGTCAGTCACCAAGTCAGTAGCACAATTCTGAATAATGTATCATGAAGGACTCCAGGCATTTTATGTTTTCAAACCTTACCCTAACCCTAGCTAAACCTCAGCTAGAGAAATGGTCCATCTCAACGTTTGCTCTTCTCCTCTGAAATTGCCCAATATGTGACATAACAAGTTCTGTCTTTGAATAGAAAGGTGTGACAGTTTGCGGACAAAGGGTTCTGGTATAATTTTGGCACTGGTAAAATCAATGTGGCTAAGGATAACCACTACCTGACACAGCAATATCTCAAGCAGCAAAGGGAAAACATTTTGAAGAACAAACAAACAAGACCACTAACTGACAAAGGAGAATTTGAACATTGCATTTCAAATAATGTGAAAAGGCCTCAGGCAAGGACAATCTGAACATGTTTCATTTAATTCCAACCTTAAGCAAGCATCAGGAACACATTTTATAACAGCACAGAGAAGCACAATAGAGGCTAGATTATGTTTACAATCAGCACAATGACAAAATAATAGGTGACTGTTCAGATTGCACTTTTACATTAATAGGTTTTATATTCATAAAGTGAACAATTAAATATGCTAACATTCTTGAATTGTGTGAGAGAATTCACTTTTATGTTTTATAATCATCACTGAAAATAGTGAAATTCAATAACCACTGTGCAAGTTTTCTGAGAAATATTATGTTTATCTTGAAATAGAAAGACTCCCATATAACATATATTTAGCTTATCTCACAAACACAGTTCCATAATTGACTCCTACGTGCAACACATCAGAATAACAAATAGGGTCTCTTAAAGTGATATTGGATTTGGTCATCATTCCATGCAAGAAAATAACTGAACACAAACACTAAGCAGTTAACATATCAATAAACCCATTTAAACCATCATTAGCGTCCTCATTATTGTAGACCTTACACAACTTACATCAAAATACTGCAAGCCATAGTCCCTTGGGTTTTACAATGGACTACATGTCCACATCAGCTCTACACACGATCGTCATGAGGTGGTGCATGAAATCTGTTCAATGTGTCATTCACTTTATTTTACACTTTACACACATTCATGTAACACAGCATCAAGTTCAAATCCAATCTGTACAAATAAATGTAGTCACACTGCCCTGTCTTTCTATTTTTGACTTGGTTATTTATTTAAATCACATTATAGCCTTATTTTTTCTCAAAAGTCAGCCCCCAAGCAAAAATGTTTTATTTGACTAATTTGGCAAATACATTTATGTCATCTTCATGAACGCCTGCTAACCTTTAAAATTCCACTTGGACAGATGCTCATTGATGATTCAGCATAGAGGACCCTTTTAACAGGGCATCATTCCCACTTCATCTGCTTTGGATGCAGGTCCTTGGATTCCTAGCATCGGCAGGAGACTGGTCCCAGGCAGTGACAGCAGGAGTGGTGGGCCATTCGGTCATGATGGAAATGAATGAGACATGCATCGGTAATGAGATTACAAAGCTGTAGCAGAGAAGCCAGAAAGGAAGATTACCAGGTACATCCTGTCACAGCCTCACCTCCACTGCAGAGAGCAGGGGCACACCTGTGAGCCTCAGCTAACACTCACCACAGTGCCAGCGTGGATGGTGAAGACATGGCAGGTGTGTGATCTCATTTGTGGAGCTCGGGTCTGTGGTGCTCTATTGCGTATCAGGTTTATGTCAGGGAACGACATTTGATGCAGATGTTTTTTTTTATATATACAGTGGGGAGAACAAGTATTTGATACACTGCCAATTTTGCAGGTTTTCCTACTTACAAAGCATGTAGAGGTCTGTAATTGTTATCATAGGTACACTTCAGCTGTGAGAGACAGAATCTAAAACAAAAATCCAGAAAATCACATTGTATGATTTTTAAATAATTAATTTGCATTTTATTGCATGACATAAGTATTTGATCACCTACCAACCAGTAAGAATTCCGGCTCTCACAGACCTGTTAGTTTTTCTTTAAGAAGCCCTCCTGTTCTCCACTCATTACCTGTATTAACTGCACCTGTTTGAACTCATTACCTGTATAAAATACACCTGTCCACACACTCAATCAAACAGACTCCAACCTCTTCACAATGGCCAAGACCAGAGAGCTGTGTAAGGACATCAGGGATAAAATTGTAGACCTGCACAAGGCTGGGATGGGCTACAGGATAATAGGCAAGTAGCTTGGTGAGAAGGCAACAACTGTTGGCGCAATTATTATTAAATGGAAGAAGTTCAAGATGACGGTCAATCTCCCTCGGTCTGGGGCACCATGCAAGATCTCACCTCGTGGGGCATCAATGATCATGAGGAAGGTGAGGGATCAGCCCAGAACTACACGGCAGGACCTGGTCAATGACCTGAAGAGAGCTGGGACCACATTCTCGAAGAAAACCATTAGTAACACACTACGCCGTTATGGATTAAAATCCTGCAGAACATGCAAGGTCCCCCTGCTCAAGTCAGCGCATGTCCAGGCCCGTCTGAAGTTTGCCAATGACCATCTGGATGATCCAGAGGAGGAATGGGAGAAGGTCATGTGGTCTGATGAGACAAAAATAGAGCTTTTAGGTCTAAACTCCACTCGCCGTGTTTGGAGGAAGAAGAAGGATGAGTACAACCCCAAGAACACCATCCCAACCGTGAAGCATGGAGGTGGAAACATCATTCTTTGGGGATGCTTTTCTGCAAAGGGGACAGGACGACTGCACCGTATTGAGGGGAGGATGGATGGTGCCATGTATCGCGAGATCTTGGCCAACAACCTCCTTCCCGCAGTAAGAGCATTGAAGATGGGTCGTGGCTGGGTCTTCCAGCATGACAACAACCTGAAACACACAGCCAGGGCAACTAAGGAGTGGCTCCGTAAGAAGCATCTCAAGGTCCTGGAGTGGCCTAGCCAGTCTCCAGACCTGAACCCAATAGAAAATCTTTGGAGGGAGCTGAAAGTCCGTATTGCCCAGCGACAGCCCCGAAACCTGAAGGATCTGGAGAAGGTCTGTATGGAGGAGGGGTTCAAAATCCCTGCTGCAGTGTGGTTAAGAACTACAGGAAACGTATGATCTCTGTAATTGCAAACAAAAGTTTCTGTACCAAATATTAAGTTCTGCTTTTCTGATGTATCAAATACTTATGTCATGCAATAAAATGCAAATTAATTATTTAAAAATCATACAATGTGATTTTCTGGATTTTTGTTTTAGATTCCGTCACTCACAGTTGAAGAGTACCTATGATAAAAATTACAGACTTCTACATGCTTTGTAAGTGGGAAAACCTGCAAAATCGGCAGTGTATCAAATACTTGTTCTCCCCACTGTATATCTCCACGGGCGTGTCATGAAATGGATGACAATCAATCTTACTTAATGAACAAGAATGTAAAATATTTAGTGATAAAATGTTACATTTTCTCATTTATTTTTGTGACATTGTATAAAAATGTATTTTCGACAGTCTATTGTAATTGCAAAATCTGAGATATTTGTGTACTATAAATGAAGTAAGATGAGTAAGTAATTTGATAGCATTTACAGAAGAGGACGGATGTAGACCTACATATAGCCTACACTCAGGTAGCATAGCAGCTTTTCTGCAATGTAAAGGTTCTCAGGTTGTTTATGCCATCCAATTTATTGTCATCCAGGACACACCTCCTAATCTGCTTCCTGTCACTCAGAGATTGATATCTCGCAGGCATTGTAATTTGCTACTGACGTTAAGACACACCCATCTGTAAAATATGTGCTGAAATTGCAATCACATTGGAGAAATGTACTTTTTCCTACTTTTGAATGTTAGGTATGTATACTGAACAAAAATATAAAACACAACATGCAACAATTTAATTGATTTTATGAAGTTACAGTTCATATGAGGGAATCAGTCAATTGAAATACACACATTAGAACCTAATCTATGGAGTTCACAGGACTGGGAATACAGATATGCATCTGTTGGTCAAAGTTACCTTTAAAAACGTCTCGTCACTGTATTTTTCTGCATTCAAATGGCCATCGATAAAATGCAATTGTGTTCGTTGTTCGTAGCTTATGCCTGCACATACCATAACACCACCACCACCATGGGGCATCAGCCCACACAACGCCATTCAAGTGGTCTGCGGTTGTGATGGTGGTTAGATGTACTGCCAAATTCATAAAAATTATTGGAGGTGGCTTATGGTAGAGAAATAGAAATTAATTTATCTGGCAACAGCTCTGGTGGACATTCCAACAGTCAACATGCCATTTGCACGCTCCCTCAAAACTTGAGATATCTGTGGCATTGTGTTGTGTGACAAAACTGAACATTTTAGAGTAGACTTTTATTGTCCCCAGCACATGGTGCACCTTGGTAATGATCAAGCTGTTTAATCAGCTACTTGATATGCCACACTTGTCAGGTGGATGGATTATCTTGGCAAAGGAGAAATGCTCACTAACAGGGACTTAAACAAATTTGTGCACAACATGTGAGAGAAATAAGATTTTTGTGCATATGGAACATTTCTGGGATCTTTTATTTCAGCTCATGAAACATGGGACCAACCCTTCATGTTGTGTTTATATTTTTGTTCAGTGTAGATATCCAGAATTTCTGCATGTCTTTCCAATTATGAATTACCAAATGGAGACGGCAGTTTTAACCTTTGTATATAACATCATCGATGAGCACGGCCCCTTATCAATAATTCATTCTCCTGCACTTTGCTCAGAAACTTTACTATTTTTATATTGTGAGGGGAAAAACAACAACTGTGCATTCTCCTGCTTTGCTTGTCAGCTTTGTCTGTCACTGGGACCTTAAGGGCCTAATAAAAAATGAATGAGCAGTGCTTGCACTGTAAATAACTGCTGGTAATGCACTGTGGGTTATTTGAAATGTCAAACCTACTGTCATGCTTTGATTATCTATGTATCTGCCTTGAGCCTACATCATGAATCTCTGCAATCTGGTCGCTGACTTATTAAGTAAACTGCCATTTACAAATCTATTGGCCAGTTCCCTTGAGTCAGGGAGAGGTTATTATTATGTTCAGGATAAAGTACACATACAATATGATGTCATTCTGATGCAGTAATTATTTGTCTGACTCTAGAATTGATTGCATCAAGGCAGCAGTGTCTGGTAGATGTCTCAGTGGGCTTGGTCCTGGCTGCATATTTCTCTCCGCATAGGTCACACAAGGTGGACAATCTAACATCTCCCTATCCAGGTCTGCTGTCCCCACTTCCTTCAAGATGTCCGCCATTGGTCCTGTACCCAAGCAAGCTAAGGTAACTGAACTAAATGACTATCGCCATGTAGCACTTACCTCTGTCATCATGAAGTGCTTTGAAAGGCTAGTCAAGGACCATATCACCTCCACCTTGCCCAACACCCTAGACCCACTACAATTTGCATACCGCCCTAACAGATCCAAGGACGACGCAATCGCTGTTGCACTGTACACCGCCCTATCCCACCTGGACAAGAGGAATACCTATGTGAGAATGCTGTTAATTGACTGCAGCTCTGCTTTCAACACCATGGTGCCCTCCAAACTTGTCCATAAGCTCAGGGCCACTACTTTCTCAAGCAATAGTCCAGCCAATGTGGAGCACTCCTGAAGGCAAACAAATGGCTTAAATATGCTGCCATCAATCAATATGCCACTCCTCATTAGTTTTATTCTGGATGTATCCTGAAACAAGCTCAACCTCTGGTCTTTCTAATTGTGCTTCTAGGTGCTGATATCAGGCTGCTGCCCAGTGAATAATTGATTCAGGTAAATTGGGCCGCTGTAACTTGAAATACTGCTGGTCTCTCTCAGTCAGACTTCCTCTATATCTGACTGAAAGTCTATTTTCTGCCCCATATAAATGTTTCATATATGAAGCCATTTGTCCTTGGGGAACAAATGTCATCTCAAGACTGGATAGACATTGCCTTGACCATCAGAGTTCTCACCTAGCTGTCCCCTTAGCTTTCACCTTATAGTTCCTGGAAACTGTACCGTTGAGACAAAAACTTGAGTCTTCTCTAACTTACTGCACGGTGACTCATGCATGCTGCTAATTAGTGATCAATAATTGCTTGTCTAATGATCTTATTAACTGATCTGAAGCCTGAACATTAGCTCTGGAAGAGTCTTCTGGTCTCTGGCAAGGCAACTTTTCACTTGGTCCCCCTTTGACCTCCTTCTCTCCACTACAGCCCCTGCAGCTGATAGACATGAACTGTGTGATATGGTGTCTTGGCACCAATGTGATAAATCAAATATTCGAACATGGGTCAATCTTTTGCCAAACCAAATGTGCTACAGTACATGAGCAGGCACTATAGCTTAAAACTGAGAGTTCTTCTCAGCCACTCAAACTGAGGATCATTCCAGATGGCCATGCCCTTTAGGAGTCTGCCTCTACTCAGTAATGGAGAGAGTTAGCTCTTATTCCCTTGACTCAGTGCTGGGATAATTTCAGGCTAGAGCTGTTAATGAGCTTCGGTCTTTCCCCTCTGTCATGCTGGGAGTTCTGGCTGTGTGTCTACCCATAGAAATATAATGAAAAGAACAGGCTCGGAGCCTGACAATTTGAATGGGTACGCCCTTTCTATTCATTCTATTTCTGTGTCTACCTCTCTTCTCTTTCTCCACCCACGTTTGATCACAGGATCAGACAAGGGAAGCGAGCCGCCTCGGCCTCTCAAATGCATGCCACAGATCTGTTGACACGGAAACCCAATTGTGCCTCCAGGATACAAATCAAGTGCACCATGGGGAATGATTACGGTTCATTTAAAGCCTGTCTGCTTATTGCAGCCTGTGTACCATTGTTTGGTGTGTGGAGCAGAAACAATGTTTAATTCATTCAACATCCGTTATTTCCAAATGCCTTTCATTTTTTAGATGTGTCTGGTGTCCTTTAACTCAACCCCCAACATGAGTAATTCTTATGCAAATGTTGGTAGCTACTAGCTACTTGATGAAGTCAACATTACACTACAACTCATATCAGCATTTCGAAGGAACCCGGTGGGATAGTACGTTGACTGTGTTACAGTTACAATGTATTTTATGAATGTGTTCATTTGTGTTGTTGTTTTCTATGTCTAAGAGGATGTTTGTCTATATTCCTGCTACACAGGAGACCCTCAAGCACCACTATGGTCAAACCAGAATGGCTTTAACCCATTAGCCTAACTACTAACTTTTGGGCTCCCAAGTGGCGCAGTGGCATCACTACACACAACCTGGTTTGAATCCAGACGGTATCACAACCGGCCGTTATTGGGAGTCCCATAGGGCGGCGCACAATTGGCCCAGCGTTGTCCGAGTTTGGCCGGTGTAGGCCGTCATTGTAAATAAGAATTTGTTCTTAACTGCCTTGCCTAGTTAAATAAAGGTTCAATAATACAATTTTAAAAACTACTCACTTTCAAGGAAACTTTACCACTGTCAATTACTTAAAGACAGAACCTGTTGTCCAGGCATCATTACCAGCACGGGAATTACAACTTTAATGGAGCTCAAGGTGGAAGTTTTTTATTTTCTCAGTGCAAGCTTGAGTGTGGCTCTCTGTAATAGAGTGGGGGGGCAGGCACAAAGCAAACTCTGATGAAATCAACCTTGTCCAGTGATCTCGCTCTGGCCAGGGACCGACGCCTCCTGGAGACTCAGGGGTGGTGAGTGCACAACACTAGACACTCTTAGCAGGATAGCGTTTCATGAAAAATTCTGCATCATTTATCACTTTTAAAACTAGAGCACACACGGCACATTCTCTGAAAGGTGAGGACCTGAGATTGTGTTCCTGTTGACATTGGCTCTCTCAGGTCAGTATTCAGATTATGATGAAATAGCCATGTCAATTAAAAGCAGTATATGTAGAACATTTGATATAAAAACTAAACTAAACACAGATACTACATAATGGAAAAACAGATACTACATAATGGGAACACAGATACTATATAATGGGAACACAGATACTACATAATGGGAACACATATACTACATAATGGGAACACATATACTACATAATGGGAACACAGATACTACATAATGGGAACACATATACTACATAATGGGAACACATATACTACATAATGGGAACACAGATACTACATAATGGAAAAACAGATACTACATAATGGGAACACAGATACTATATAATGGGAACACAGATACTACATAATGGGAACACATATACTACATAATGGGAACACATATACTACATAATGGGAACACAGATACTACATAATGGGAACACATATACTACATAATGGGAACACATATACTACATAATGGGAACACAGATACTACATAATGGGAACACATATACTACATAATGGGAACACAGACACTACGGTAACTTTATTTGCATCTGCTCTTTTGGTTTTCAGCATGATAGGCCCAGCACATCATTGTGTTGATGAGAAGCTTTGGCTAAGTAAGCCTCAGAGATAAGTTCTTTGAAAGCCACAGTTTGGATGCACTTTTCAGGGTATAAACAGCAATTCATCATCCCAACTATGTGCATGCAAAACAATTGCTCTTTATATTCTGAAATACGTTCAGGGGGGTGGCAGGTAGCCGAGTGGTTAGAGCATTGGGCCCGTAACCGAAAGGTTGCTGGATTGAATCCCCTAGTTGACTGCCCCTGAACAAGGCAGTTAACCCACTGTTCCTAGGCCGTCATTGTAAATAAGAATTTGTTCTTAACTGACTTGCCTGGTTAAATAAAACACATTTCATTGCCAAAACATTGGAGAGGATTTGGAGAGCTCTGAGGCACAGTTCCACCACAAATAATGTTTCTGAAACATAATAACACACCACCATTGCTCTGGCTTTCTTTCCCCAATCATATGAAATCATCAACAGCCATTACAATATGAGAAACTGAAGCAAATCTACACTATATGAATACGAGTAATCAGACGTTGTTAAGCAGCTTTAAGGGTTGGTATAGTTGTTTAGGGATTGGGTATAAATATAATTATCTCACATAGTTTGTCAAATTTGCCTGAGGAGGTGGCAGAGATAGGGAGGCAGCTCTGTGTGAAAGAGAGGCAGGTCTGTGTGTGTGAGGCTCAGTCTCCATGGGTTTGATCTGCCTGAGAGGTGCTCCTCTGGTCCCTTGTGAAGCAATTTGTGGAGGCAGCTCATAAATTACACAGCTAGCCCGGGATGTCATTTATTAGAGACAGGTCAGGTCCTGATTTAAAGGTCTGCATATAAAAAGCATCTCTCTGATTTCTACTGAACAGTGTCTTCATTCGCAGAGTGTAGAATTGCCACTAATCATTATTCACAGCCACCGTAAACAGAGAAACTTTGAGAAGTGTTTACCTCTTAAGAATGGAGAATAAGGTCCAGTAGAAATACATCATCTTTCAAGTAACTTGGAAAATAAGGAACTATAATGAGTAGATTCACATTAAAATTATCCCTTTTAAAATAGCTGATCAATCTTAAGATCAGAAATTATGTTGATTATATCTGATGATACAATTTGGCATTGGTACATTGAATATTATGCTCGAAATTAAAAGGAAAATGTTTGTATAATACATTCCAATGTTCTGTGAGTAGAACATTGGAATGTAAGCTTATGAATTGCATTTTAGAGGTTTCATCTGACTCAAGAGGAAATAAACCTCAGCTTAATAGTGGCCATGGGGCTTGTGGCTCAGTTGCATATAACTACTTCCTCTTAAGGTGGGCTTAATTATTCATATTGCAGTTGGGTTTTCAATCTACTGTTCTCTATGTTATCTGATAGGTTGATTAAGGTCATGTTGCCAATGAACTGAACCAGCCATGATGAGGACATTCAAGGTGATGACAATGAGCTGAAACAGACATGATGAGGACATGCAAGGTGATGACAATGAGCTGATCCAGCAATGATGAATCCCAGGCGGCCAGTGGCACCTTAATTGGAGAAGACAGGCTCATAGTAATTGTCAGGCTCTGGCCATAGGGAGTACCTTTTGGCCATGGTCAGAGCCTGACAGATCTAGATCTCTAGATCTATGTCTTTTTCATTTTGTGTTGAATCCCCAATTGGAGACAGCTGTGAGAGGTTGTCTCTGATTGGGGATTCTATTTAAGTTGCCCAACCCCACACGTTTGTGTGGGTCATTGTTTGAGATGTCTGAGATCTCCAGGTTCGATGTGTATGGAGTGTGTGGGCATGTGTTAGTAAGTACTTCTCTGGTTTTGTTCTTTTGATTAGGAAAATAGTGAATAAAAGTATGTTTCACTGCAACTACGCTGCGTCTTGGTCTGCCGACACACCGCATCGTGACAGAATGACCCACCAAAGCAAGACCAAGCAGCGCAATTGGGAAGAGCATCGGGGCTCTGGAGGACGAATAGCCCGAGGACAACCCCAAGAAGATTTTTGGGGGGGGCTATGGGGGTGGTCTGGCCGAGAGGAGGAGGCGCCAGTACCACTCTCCAGGTGGAATGGCGAGGAGGAAGAGGATCCCTGAACCTCCGGCGAAGGTCAGCCGCCCTGAACCTCCGGCGAAGGTCAGCCGCCCTGAACCTCCGGCGAAGGTCAGCCGCCCTGAACCTCCGGCGAAGGTCAGCCGCCCTGAACCTCCACAGGTGCCCAGTCCGGGGCCGGTCGTCTGCATCGCTCCAGTGCCGGAGCAGTCCGCTCCACCGGTGCCCAGTCCGGGGCCGGTCGTCTGCATCGCTCCAGTGCCGGAGCAGTCCGCTCCACCGGTGCCCAGTCCGGGGCCGGTCGTCTGCTTCGCTCCAGTGCCGGAGCAATCCGCTCCACCGGTGCCCAGTCCGGGGCCGGTCGTCTGCTTCGCATTCACTCCATTCCAGTCTTTATTATGTGCCGTCCTCCCCTCAGCAGCCTCCTGTGTTGTGAATGTGTTGAAAACCCCACATGATCACAGGAGACATGAAGGTCATTGTATTTGGCAGGTTAGTAAAAGACTGCCCTTTCAGGTACACAAGATTGATATCATTACTGAGAGCAATTTTTTAATCTCTCAGCAGGTTGTCAGGTCAACATTTGGGTTGTCATCAGAAGTGGAATTCAACATGAAATAAGCAAACTTTGTATGTTATAAACCTCTTGCAAATTCAACCTACTAGACATTTTGAAGTAATTACATTGATAAAGCATATTTTTTTAAATTAGGAAACCTTGTTGACTCAACCATCTTTGCGCGGAAGGTAGCCAATTGCCACAGGCGACAACAACACCACAATAAGGACTCTAATTGATTGTATTAAAAAAGTATGAATTAATGATGATGCCTTATCCTCAATTTCTGAGAATCCTTCTTTTTGCATTTTTGGAAATGTGTCAAAGTGAGGAGAATAAATACATATTATCTCTAATACCCTTCTAACTTCTAGATATGACATACAGTATGAATTAGTCACACAACAATATGTGAGTTCTTCTCTTTTTATCATTGATGACTAAGACATGCTTAGTCATCAATGAAACCCCCAGCGTCTGTGTAGATGTTACACAGACACATTTATGTT
Organism: Thymallus thymallus; assembly: GCA_023634145.1. Classification (NCBI taxonomy): domain Eukaryota; kingdom Metazoa; phylum Chordata; class Actinopteri; order Salmoniformes; family Salmonidae; genus Thymallus; species Thymallus thymallus. The sequence goes on from CM042409.1 coordinate 11,379,183, forward strand.
TTGAGGTTGGACTTTTAGCACGTATAGCAAGTTAGAACGAAGGGCCCACCGATTGGTGTCACCTCGTTAGTCAGTATGTTTTACACCTGTTAACACCTTTAGCTGTCTTGAGAGATGTGGAGGGTCAACACCTTTAGCTGTCTTGATAGATGTCGAGGATTAACACCTTTAGAGAGATGTGGAGGGTAAACACCTTTAGTTGTCTTGAGAGATGTGGAGGGTAAACACCTTTAGTTGTCTTGAGAGATGTGGAGGGTAAACACCTTTAGTTGTCTTGAGAGATGTGGAGGGTAAACACCTTTAGTTGTCTTGAGAGATGTGGAGGGTAAACACCTTTAGTTGTCTTGAGAGATGTGGAGGGTAAACACCTTTAGTTGTCTTGAGAGATGTGGAGGGTAAACACCTTTAGTTGTCTTGAGAGATGTGGAGGGTAAACACCTTTAGTTGTCTTGAGAGATGTGGAGGGTAAACACCTTTAGTTGTCTTGAGAGATGTGGAGGGTAAACACCTTTAGTTGTCTTGAGAGATGTGGAGGGTCAACACCTTTAGTTGTCTTGAGAGATGTGGAGGGTCAACACCTTTAGTTGTCTTGAGAGATGTGGAGGGTCAACACCTTTAGTTGTCTTGAGAGATGTGGAGGGTCAACACCTTTAGTTGTCTTGAGAGATGTGGAGGGTCAACACCTTTAGTTGTCTTGAGAGATGTGGAGGGTCAACACCTTTAGTTGTCTTGAGAGATGTGGAGGGTTAACACCTTTAGCTGTCTTGAGAGAATTTTTGGTTTTCTTGCTGGGAAAAGTAACAGTTGAATTTTGCAGATCAACAAGGAAACCAGGTCAGAGAGTGAGGATTCTGTACCGGGAGATAACTTGCATGGTTTTCTCTGGAAATTAGAGAGGGTTACAATATAAAAATAATTGGTATTATAGTTTGGAACAGTCTATTGTAAAGGCAAAAGCACAGCTACTACTCTAGACATTTTAAAATACAAATAAGTCCTTTGAGTTGCAAATAAGAGAATGATTGTGAGTAAAATGCTCAACAGTCATATTTCAATTAGTCTGGGTTTGAACAGTGGTGGAAAAATAATTCAATCGAAAGATACCTTCATAGAAAGTCACCCAGTAAAATACTACTTGGTTTTGTATATACTCAAGTATCACAAGTCAATGTAATTGCTAAAATATAATTACATACTAAAAGTAAAAGTGTCAATCATTTCAAATTCCTTATATTAAGCAAACCAGACTGCATTATTTTCTTGTTTTTTATTTACGGATAGCCAGGGGCACATTTCAACACTCAGACATTTACAAACCAAGCATTTATCTTTGGTGAGTATGCCAGATCAGAGGCAATAGGGATTGTCAGGTATGTTCTCTTGATAAGTGTGTGAATTGGACCATTTTCCTGTCCTGCTAAGTTTTTAAAATCTTTTTGGGTGTCAGGGAAAATGTGTGGAATAAATGTACATGATTTTCTTTAGGAATGCAGTGAAGTAAAAGTACAATTTGTCAAAAGTAGAAATAGTAAAGTACAGATATAAATATAACTTAAGTAGTACTTTAAAGTATTTTTACCTAAGTACACCACTGGGTTTGAATTTTAATCTACAGTCAACTGCAATGGCTCTGACTAGTACAATTGTGTTCATATTATGTTATCTCATACCCAAATTATGTTGTTGACTCATTCTCATTGTTGACTCATTCTTCTGTTTGTGGCCACAGCATACATTTGAGAAGAAACACTTAAAAAACCCAACCTCAAACTATTTCAGAAATGCTTGCTATTTCCTTATAGAGAACAATGTCATCCTCCTGAAGAGGATAAGCTGGCCAATCAGCGGTCTGCTCGCATGAATATTTTTAATAACCGGTATACGCCCACACCATTCTGTTGTTGGGGTATGCCCACACCATTCCAACCCAGAAAAGCTGCTTTTTAACATACTTAATTACCATTTTTTGGAAGGAAAACTATTTTACTCATATTGTAATTAATTATAGGTCATGAAAATATATTTAGGCTCTGGTGAAGAAAATAATGTGTTAGAGTAATAGAGAATAAAAAATGTTCAGTTGTCCCAATTATTGTTTTTTTAAAAAGAAAGCCTATACCATACATGGGCAGGGGAGTAAAAGAGTAGGCATGGCCAAAGAAAGATAACGAGGCGACACTGGCATGACTGAGTTTAAAAGTCACTTTCTCATTCGAACCATCTAATATTACAGAGCTATTCAACCCTCGTCCAGGTTGTTCAATATCAGGAAGTTCATAATATAACACTTTGTGTCCCTCTGGATTTTTTGCAGTAATTACATGAAATGAATACCTTAATTATGTAAACGCTTCTGATAACTGTGGTCATGTAGTTTATATTCCTGTATCTCCAGCACATTCTCTCCTGATGATGAAACTGAGATCTACCCTTGCCACATCCTTTCGATTCTGGTCAGTGGGTTTTCACTAGGGAGCTGGGAGTATTGATATGCTAACAGGACGACACAAGAGATATCTTCAAGGGGACTTCTCTTTACATGAATGCCCCAGAGTTATCATCCATTATGTTAACGACTTCACTGTCTTTTCATAGTACCTTGTTTGTAAAGGACCTTGGGCTGAAATCAGTAACCCATTGCTTGTTATTGTAAGATTGGAGGAAAGAGCAAGTTAATGGTTTAGTATGAGTGAAATGTCTAGAGATTTCATTGAGTTTCTATCTCTACATCAATAAAAATATAATTGCAGTAACAAGTGAAACACCTTCAAATATAATCTGAGGAAGTATCATCTATAGGCTAGTTGGCAAGATAGTATGAAGCAGCTGGCTCTCATTGTGTGTCTGTTAGAATAGATGTTGTCTGGTGTCAAGCGATTCAAGATTAAACGGACTCTAAATGCTTTAAGACATATCAGGTTTTATTAGTGGTCCTCTGTAGCTCAGTTGGTAGAGTATGGCGCTTTGACACTATTTTACTAACGTTATGCTGTCAACCATGTCCAATCCCCATTTCCATGTTTCAAAAGTCAATCATGTATAGCTTGTCAATCTTTGGAAGAAGGACACAGCCTATAGTTTGACTCAGCCAACCACCTGAAAAAAATAGTGATGTCCAGACAGTGCACGATTGAGACAAAACTGTAGCTAGCTAGCCAACCTGTTCCAACTTTCTCCTGGACTATCAGCTTTTCATACCACAAGGTAAGATTAAAAACATAATAATACTGCTATGGTGATATTAACCAGAGCCAACTTGTTTTCCAACAGTAGAATTTCAAAAGCAACTGCTAACTTGTGGCTATCAATAGTTGCTGCTTAGTTTAGCTGCCTGGCAAGGTAACATGGTAACGTTAACGGTAGCGTTACAGTAAAGTTTCAGTAGCTCTGGAATTCGTTTTCATAGTTAAGAGAACTGTCAATGTTGGCGAGATCTAAAATACAACGCAAACCAAGGTTTTAGTAAATGCTATTCAGCTAGCTAAATTCGTTAACATATATAAGCAGTTTGCAGTACAGTCATGCATATAATTTATTAACGTTACAGTAGCATTCACTTTCAATGGGGGAACCTGATTTTCTTTTAACTTTTTTAGTTAGTTATTATTATTCTAGCTATGTTAGATAATGCTTTGATATCCAGGGTACAAACGTTGTTATAAACATGTCTTCAGAAAGTATTCACACCCCTTGACTTTTTCCATATTTTGTTGTGTTACAGCCTGAATTTAGATTGTTTTTGTCACTGGCCTACACACAAAACCCCAAAATGTCAAAGTGGAATTATGTTTAAGATTTTTTTTACAAATTAATAAAAAATGAAAAGCTGGAACGTCTTGAGTCAATAAGCATTCAACCCCTTTGTTATGGCAAGACTACATAAGTTCAGGAGTAAAAATGTGTTTAACAAGAACTCACTCTGTGTGCAATAATAGTGTTTAAATGACTACCTTATCTCTGTACCCCACACATACAATTATCTGTAAGATCCCTCAGTTAAGCAGTGAATTTCAAACACAGATTCAACCACAAACACCAGGGAGGTTTTCCAATGCCTTGTAAAGAGGGGCACCTATTGCTAGATTGGTAAAATATCTATACAAAAGCAGACATTGAATATTGTACATTGTACAGAATAAAAACAACAAGGCACTAAAGTAATACTGAAAAAAACAAATGTGGCACAGCAATTAACTTTTTGTTGAGAATATAAAGTGTTATGTTTGGGGCAAATCCAATGCAACACATTACTGAGTACCGTTCTCCATATTTTCAAGCATGTGGTGGCTGCATCATGTTATAGGTATGCTTGTAATGGGTAAGGACTGGGGAGTTTTTTAGGATGAAAAGAAACGGAATGAAGTTGAGCACAGGCAAAATCCTAGAGGAAAACCTGTTTCAGTCTGGTTTTCACCAAACACTGGGAGATGAATTCACCTTTAAGCAGGACAATAACTGAAAACACAAAATCTACACTGGAGTTGCTTACCAAGAAGAGAGAGAATGATCCTGGCCGAGTTACGGTTTTGACTTAAATCTGCTTGAAAATCTATGGCAAGACCTGAAAATGGTTGTATAGTAATGATCAACAACCAATTTGACAGAGCTTGAAGAATTTGAAAAGAATAATAGGCAAATGTGGCACAATCCAGATGTGGAAAGCTCTTAGAGACTTACCCAAGAAGACACACAGTTGTAATCACTGCCAAAGGTGATTCTAACATGTATTGACTCAACGGATTGAATAATTATGTAATCAAGATATACTATTTTATTTTTATATACAGTGGGGAGAACAAGTATTTGATACACTGCCGAATTTGCAGGTTTTCCAACTTACAAAGCATGTAGATTTTTTTTTTATCATAGGTACTCTTCAACTGTGAGTGACGGAATCTAAAACAAAAATCCAGAAAATCACATTGTATGATTTTTAAGTAATTCATTTGCATTTTATTGCATGACATAAGTATTTGATACATCAGAAAAGCAGAACTTAATATTTGGTACAGAAACCTTTGTTTGCAATTACAGAGATCATACGTTTCCTGTAGTTCTTGACCAGGTTTGCACACACTGCAGCAGGGATTTTGGCCCACCCCTCCATACAGACCTTCTCCAGATCCTTCAGGTTTCGGGGCTGTCGCTGGGCAATACAGACTTTCAGCTCCCTCCAAAGATTTTCTATTGGGTTCAGGTCTGGAGACTGGCTAGGCCACTCCAGGACCTTGAGTTGCTTCTTACGGAGCCACTCCTTAGTTGCCCTGGCTGTGTGTTTCGGGTCGTTGTCATGCTGGAAGACCCAGCCACGACCCATCTTCAATGCTCTTACTGAGGGAAGGAGGTTGTTGGCCAAGATCTCGCGATACATGGCCCCATCCATCCTCCCCTCAATACGATGCAGTCGTCCTGTCCCCTTTGCAGAAAAGCATCCCCAAAGAATGATGTTTCCACCTCCATGCTTCACGGTTGGGATGGTGTTCTTGGGGTTGTACTCATCCTTCTTCTTCCTCCAAACACGGCGAGTGGAGTTTAGACCTAAAAGCTCTATTTTTGTCTCATCAGACCACATGACCTTCTCCCATTCCTCCTCTGGATCATCCAGATGGTCATTGGCAAACTTCAGACGGGCCTGGACATGCGCTGGCTTGAGCAGGGGGACCTTGCGTGCGCTGCAGGATTTTAATCCATGACGGCGTAGTGTGTTACTAATGGTTTTCTTTGAGACTGTGGTCCCAGCTCTCTTCAGGTCATTGACCAGGTCCTGCCGTGTAGTTCTGGGCTGATCCCTCACCTTCCTCATGATCATTGATGCCCCACGAGGTGAGATCTTGCATGGTGCCCCAGACCGAGGGAGATTGACCATCATCTTGAACTTCTTCCATTTTCTAATAATTGCACCAATAGTTGTTGCTTTCTCACCAAGCTGCTTGCCTATTGTCCTGTAGCCCATCCCAGCCTTGTGCAGGTCTACAATTTTATCCCTGATGTCCTTACACAGCTCTCTGGTCTTGGCCATTGTGGAGAGGTTGGAGTCTGTTTGATTGAGTGTGTGGACAGGTGTCTTTATACAGGTATACAGGTAACGAGTTCAAACAGGTGCAGTTAATACAGGTAATGAGTGGAGAACAGGAGGGCTTCTTAAAGAAAAACTAACAGGTCTGTGAGAGCCGGAATTCTTACTGGTTGGTAGGTGATCAAATACTTGTCATGCAATAAAATGCAAATTCATTATTTAAAAATCATATAATGTGATTGTCTGCATTTTTGTTTTAGATTCCGTCTCTCACAGTTGAAGTGTACCTATGATAAAAATTACAGACCTCTACATGTTTGTAAGTAGGAAAACCTGCAAAATCGGCAGTGTATCAAATACTTGTTCTCCCCACTGTACAGTACCAGTCAAAAGTTTGGACACACCTACTCATTAAGGGTTTTTCTTTATTTGTACTATTTGTTATATTGTAGAATAATAGTAAACGATGAAATAACACATATGGAATCATGTAGTAACCAAGAAAGTGTTAAACAAATTAAAATATATTTTAGATTCTTCAAAGTAGCCACACTTTGCCTTGACAGCTTTGCACACTCTTGGCATTCTCTCAACCAGCATCACCTGGAATGCTTTTCCAACAGTCTTGAAGGAGTTCCCACATATGATGAGCACTTCTTGGCTGATTTTCCTTCACTCTGCGGTCCAACTCATCCCAAACCATCTCAATTGAGGTTGAAAGGAGGCCAGGTCATCTGATGCAGCACTCCATCACTCTCCTTCTTGGTCAAATAGCCCTTACACAGCCTGGAGGTGTGTTGGGTCATTGTCCTGTTGAAAAACTAATTATAGTCCCATCACACCTCCTCCTCCATGCTTCACGGTGGGAACCACACATACGGAGATCATCCGTTCACCTATTCTGCGTCTCACAAAGACACAGCGGTTCTTGGCCCAAGCAAGTCTCTTATTATTATTGGTGTCCTTTAGTAGTGGTTTCTATGCAGGAATTCGACCATGAAGGCCTGATTCACGCACTCCTCTGAACAGTTGATGTTGAGATCTGTCTGTTACTTGAACTCTGTGAAGCATTTATTTGGGCTGCAATCTGAGGCTGGTAACTCTAATGAAATTATCCTCTGCAGCAGAGGTAACTCTGGTTCTTCCTTTCCTGAGGCGGTCCCCATGACAGCCAGTTTCATCATACCGCTTGATGGTTTTTGCGACTGCACTTGAAGAAACTTTTAAAGTTCTTGAAATTTTCCGTATTGACTGAACTTCATGTCTTAAAGTAATGATGGACTGTCATTTCTCGTTGCTTATTTGAGCTGTTCTTGCGATAATATGGACTTGATCTTGATCTACCTTGTCACAACACAACTGATTGGCTCAAATGCGTTAACAAGGAAAGAAATTCCACAAATTAACTTTTAACATGGCACACCTGTTAATTGAAATGCATTCCAGGTGACTACCTCATGAAGCTGGTTGAGAGAATGCCAAGAGTGTGCAAAGCTGTTGTTAAGGCAAAGGGTGGCTACTTTGAAGAATCTAAAATATACAATACATTTGTTTAACACTTTTTTGGTTACTACATGATTCCATGTGTGTTATCTCATAGTTTTGATGTCTTCACTATTATTTTACAATGTAGAAAATAGTAAAAAATAAAGAAAACCCTTGAAGTAGGTGTGTCCAAACTTTTGACTGGTACTGTATATTTACATTTTTTCTTTATTATTTCGTCATGATGTACTTAGGAAGGTGCTTGGGTGGTGCTTACATTTGGAAATGTGTTTTTTTTGCATTTCCCAACTCCCCCTGAGACATCCGTCACGGCCACGGTCGCTATTGTACAGCGCCCCAGGAGCAATTAGGGTTAAGTGCCTTGCTCAAGGGCACAGCAAAAAATGTTTTACCTTGTGGGCTCCGGTCTTCGAACCAGCAACCTTTCGGGTCCTGGCCCAACGCTCTAACCTTGAGGATACCTGCCTGTATATATTCGTTTTTAATACGTTTAACGTCAAATAATTTTCATTTTAGGTTATTTAATAATCTTCTACCATTTCCCCTTTCTCCCAGCCCCTCTGCAGCCCTGCTACGGGCCTCTGTCAAGACCACCTCACCTTTCTCCCTGTCAGGCTCTGGCCACAGAGAAGCCTTTTGCTACTCTATTTGGCCATGGTCAGAGCCTGACAGATCTAGTATTCTAGTTCTGTGTGGTGTTGTGTTGGATCCCCAATTAGAGGCAGCTGCTATGCGTTGTCTCTGATTGGGAATCCTATATTAGTTGTAATGTCACACACCTTAGTGTGGTTCAGTCTGTGAAGAGTAAGTGTATTTATATGTTGTTCTTGTTTTGTGTAGTTTGTATAGTATATTTAATTTAATAAATATTATGTTGAACTATCACTGCGCTGCGCCTTGATCGCTTTACACACCCAGTCGTGACACTCCCAGACACCCTCTTCTACAGCCTCTGTGAAGAACACCACTTCCTGTGCTGTCTCTTAAGGCACCGCCAGCTCTAAGTGCTCTTCTCTGCTATAGCCTCAACTCCTTAACAGTCTATTGATGCACCCTTGTGTCAATCTAAGTAACATAATACAAAATATCCCCATCAAAATCCGTCAGTTTAAATTAGAGATATCTGTTTTTTTGCGTGGCCTGCCCACCGAATCTGGCCGAATCCGGCCTTCCACATCGGTCTTCCGCATCTGTGGTGTTGTCAGACATCCTGAACATCAGTCTTCCCACAAAAACGTCTGTAGCGTCCAAACGGTCTACAAGCTATAGAAAGCTGAGACGACCCCCACAAGTCCCACGAGATTCCTCTGAAGGTAACCCATACAAATTAATGGAAGTATGGAGGTATCTTTTTGCCAACAAATATAAGGGGTTAAAGAAGTCTCCAAAAATATTTTCCTGAGCTTTCTTATTTGTCCTAGACACTTCAAAACCTTATGAATGTGTTATTCAATGTGTTTATATGGACTATAGTAGTAAAGGCCAAATGCAATATATTATGCAATGTTCTTTTTTTAAACAATTTTATACCTAAAGGGTCCTAAAATTCTAAATCAAATAGCTAAATGATCCATGGTATGACCATATCAAAATAATTCCATATGTTAGCTTAGTAGATCTTGTTTTGCATTCTGTTGTCTTTTTCATTTTCAGGAGAGTTGATTGGTGTGTACTACCTGCTCAGGCAGACTGCAGGACATGGGCACCTGACAAGACTGATTTTGAAGACTATGCAATGGACCCCACAGTTGGTAGTCTTCTGGACTTCACCAGCAGCACCACTGCTGACTTCTCTGCTGCCAGCCCCACCCAGACTGCTCGCACTACAGTCCATCCTGCTTCCTCCAGTGCCAAGTCGTATGCCACCAGTACCTGCTTGCCACCAGTACCTGGCCTGCTTCACCCACAGCCCAGTCTGCTGCTAGCCAACTCCACCAATGCAAAAAAAACTTGGATGGTTTGAAAAGTGGCAATGCATCACAAGTTTCCATACAGACTCTGCTGTACTCCAGCCATTTTTATATTTTTCTCAAAAATTAGGGGCTTGATTCAATCAGTCTAATCGGGAGTAGGGCCTATAGCCTACAATAGAACATTACGCATTCAAGTAATTGAACTTGTAACGCGGCTGCAGGAACTTGTAATGCGGCTGCAGAGGATTTGTCCAATATAAAGTTGGGTGGTTTTGTTGCATCCAATGGCAATTATTTTTAATTTAACTAGGCAAGTCAGTAGAACAAATTCGTATTTACAATGACTGCCTACACCGGCCAAACTCAGACGACGCTGGGCCAATTGTGCACCACCCTATGGGACTCTCAATCACGGCCAGTTGTGATACAGTCTGGATTCAAACCAGGTTGTCTGTAGTGACACCTCTAGCATGAGATGCAGTGTCTTAGACCACTGCACCACTTGGGACTCCTTGTGGATTTGACAGCTCTAATGCAGTTCCACCTCCAACACCGCCAAAACAACCGCGAGTCCTAGAACGTTCTTTTGTCCTCCATTTTCTTCTGGATAGTGGGTTCGAATACCGGTACCACCCATACTTAAAATGTATGCACAGATGACTGTAAGTAGCATTGGATAAAAGTGTCTGATGAATGTCATATATTATATTATTATATATTAAGTATATCTTGTTGCAGAGAGACATTCCAGAGTTGATCATGTGCTATTTATACATTGACATGAGAAGCCTGCTTTAGGCTTGATAGTCACAAAACACTATCCATAATTTTTCCTTAGGTGACATAAACTACACACAAATAAAGGAAAGTGATTGCAATTTATGAAAGAAAACTGTTCTTAGCCTTGCTGATGGTAGCAAGTATTGTGTTGATCCTTTAAGAGGCTACTTCACTTTCCATCAGGCTTAGCCTAATTAAGTCGATTGTCCTCCACATGCACATATTGGCATGTGATTTATACCCTCTTACAGTTCCTCCTCTGTTTCCTTTAGTTTAACAACTTACTTGATTACTTGAAGAATACTTGCCTGTTGTGGCACACGTGTGAGAGAAAGGTGTCAGGCGACAGTTCACTTAGGCTTTAAACATGAATATTGACCATCCACATTAGTGTTTTTGTTTTTAGCCTTAGGTAGTTTTTAAAGTAAAGTTATGTGATTCCAATTATGTAATTTAAGTAATACATTTCTCATACCTGGGAAGATGAACTATATATTTCTTCTAAGAACTAATGTTCTCATGGTTTGTCAATTAAGTTTATTATGATTGCTTCTTGGCAGCCAATGTAATGTGAGGTACAGTGTATCGTTAATAACACAATGAGTCTTTCAGTCAAGTGAGAAAAATAGACTTTAGGTACTTTACTTTACATTTCTGTATTTACAGTTGAAGTCGGAAGTTTACATACACTTAGGTTGAAGTCATTAAAACTCATTTTTCAACCACTCCACAGATTTCATGTTAACAAACTATAGTTTTGGCAAGTCGGTTAGGACATCTACTTTGTGCATGACACAAGTAATTCTTCCAACAATTGTTTACAGACAGATTATTTCACTTATAATTCACTATATCACAATTCCAGTGGGTCAGAAGTTAACATACACTAAGTTCACTGTGCCTTTAAACAGCTTAGAAGCTTCTGATAGGTGAACCTGTGGATGTATTTCAAGGCCTACCTTCAAACAGTGCCTCTTTGCTCGACATCATGGGAAATCAAAAGAAATAAGCCAATACCTCAAAAAAATAAACTGTAGACCTCCAAGTCTGGTTCATCCTTGGGAGCAATTTCCAAACGCCTGAAGGTACCACGTTCATCTGTACAAACAATAGTACTCAAGTATAAACACCATGGGACCACGCAGCCGTCATACCACTCAGGAAGGAGACGCGTTCTGTCTCCTAGAGATGAATGTACATTGGTGCAAAAGGTGCAAATCAATCCCAGAACAACAGCAAAGGACCGTGTGAAGATGCTGGAGGAAACAGGTACAAAAGAGTCCTATATCGACATAACCTGAAAGGCCGCTCAGCAAAGAAGAAGACACTGCTCCAAAACCGCCATAAAAAAGCCAGACTACGGTTTGCAACTCCACATGGGGACAAAGAGCGTACTTTTTGGAGAAATGTCCTCTGGTCTGATTAAACAAAAATAGAACTGTTTGGCCATAATGACCATCGTTATGTTTGGAGGAAAAAGGGGGAGGCTTGCAAGCCGAAGAACACCATCCCAACTGTGAACCACGGGGGTGGCAGCATCATGCTGTGGGGGTGCTTTGCTGCAGGAGGGACTGGTGCACTTCACAAAATAGATGGCATCATGAGGAAGGAAAATTATGTGGATATATTGAAGCAACATCTCAAGACATCAGTCAGGAAGTTAAAGCTTGGTCGCAAATGGGTCTTCCAAATGGACAATGACCCCAAGCATAGTTCCAAAGTTGTGGCAAAATGGCTTAAGGACAACAAAGTCAAGGTATTGGAGTGGCCATCACAAAGCCCTGACCTCATCCTATAGAGGATTTGTGGGCAGAACTGAAAAAGCTTGTGCGAGCAAGAAGGCCTACAAACCTGACTCAGTTACACCAGTTCTGTCAGGAGGAATGGGCCAAAATTCACCCAACTTATTGTGGGAAGCTTGTGGAAGGCTAGCTGAAACGTTTGACCCAAGTTAGACAATTTAAAGGCAATGCTACCAAATACTAATTGAGTGTATGTAAACTTCTGACCTACTGGGAATGTGATGAAAGAAATAAAAGCTGAAATAAATAATTCTCTCTACTATTATTCTGACATTTCACATTCTTAAAATAAAGTGGAGATCCTAACAGACCTAAGACAGGGATTTGTTTATATGATTAAATGTCAGGAATTGGGAAAAACTGAGTTTAAATGTATTTGGCTAAGGTGTATGTAAACTTCCAACTTCAACTGTACTTTATTGGAAATGTCTAACGTCAACAGTGTAATTTTCACACTAATGAAGACCTTTAAAAGTGGCCTACCTACTTACATGTTGAAACGGCAGTCACATATTATATTACTGTAAAGTCATGATTTACATTTTAAGCAGATTTTTTGGCACTTGATTAGTCCTAAAGTAAAATAGCTTTATGTTTTGACAATTTGTGGCCTGTCCAATATTCTACTATGTGTTGGGGAATTGTTCACTACTTTTTAGCCTACATTATGCAATACGTTATGCTCATGAGAGATATTTTACCTATTATTTACTATGGCATGTTATAATTTGATTTCCTCTATAAGGTGTGAATAGTCAATATAGCATAGAGTAATAGGTAATAGACTTGCCTAGTTAAATAAAGGTAAAATAATAATAAACAAAATTGACAGCTGTGCACCTCTTAGCTTCAATCCTCTTCATAGTAAATTCATGAAATGTACCCATTGATTAGTGAAATATATAACTCATGAGCATTAGTTGAACTGTCGAACTCCATCAGAACCCCAAATATAACCCAGTTTCACTCCAATGTTTGTAAACACATTACATGTGAAACACTATATAGCCTCAAAACAACAACTATAATTTTGATATAATGGAAAAATGTATTTGAAATAGTCTTCGCATCCATAGCTCTGTCTATGAATTTGAGAGCGGTTACATTTCTCCAGCCCTATCTCACCTCTTTTTCTTTTCTTTTTTTTTACCGAAACGGTTAAGGAAACGTTTTGTTATTGTTTCAAACGCTGATTGCCGCTTTAAAAAACTTTGCTTCAGGTAGACACATTTTTATAAAGGGACATAACACATTTCATAGTGTAATAACATAGGCTAATTGAAGTCTAACTTGAAGTTAAATAACAAAAAATATATGGTTACATAAAAGGTGCAGATTAGAACATTACTGATAAATATTGCTGGAAGGCAAATAGCTCTAGACCTACAATAGCCTACTGTAGTTTAGTCATTCAGTAAAAAAAAAGTCAACAATTTGTCCTAAATCCTGAAGGATTACACCTCAAATAGATTGGTATAGTCTAATTTACCTTCATATGAATTAGTATGATGTTATAGTCAATAGTTGTATTGAGATAAATAGGCTAGACATAGCCTACTATGCATGAGAACAACCATATTTGATACATATTGTGATTTATGCGGGGAGGGGTCTATGGTGTGGCGTTTTTGTGCAGTCAAAAGCTAGACTGGGAGAAACAGTTTGGACATCAAGCGGTTCTGTATCAAAAGCGACTTGAGATACCTGTGTTGCGGACGTCTTCACAGTCATCATCATCCTGGTTTTGAAGAACCTCTCCCTTCGCCTGCAGCAAACTGCCCTGTCTTCTCTGTTGAAGGTAAGGTTCCATGAAAGCTCTTGAGCCACGTAGTCTACTGTGTGTTAATTCTATGAATGTTTCTTCGGTGGCGAATGCGTCCAGTCCACTTATAATTTGACTAAACGCATAGCTGCAGGTATAACTATAGTAGGCTACCAAGTTGAATCACAGCCGGTTGATTTGTGCATTTTCATGAAAAGCCTTAGATATCCAGTGTTTTGAACACCAATCAATGCTTTCTCACCCGCTCACATTAATATGAAGTTCATACTCCGTGGCGACATTTCGTGCGGTTCATAATAATGTACACTTTAGTAAACGCTTTGGAATTGCATTTCGAAGCATATTTTCGTTAGGCTACATTGAAAAATGAAATCATTTTTTTTTGTTTTGTCGTTGCACTATAGCAATACGCTTTCTAATTTATCTTCTGCCTCTTTCAATACCTTCACATTTGGTGCACTAATGCTTTCCAAAGCTCTCGTTGGAAGACGCAGCAAACTACATAGGTTTTTGTTTTAACTTGCACCACAAAACGGGTAGGTTGGTGGATCACTACTGAATTTCACCCAGCCTATTATGTATTCTCTTTCTGGGCTCTCGGGAACTTGTTCAGGTATAGCCTAATAGCTGAACAAGTCTGTCTTTTTTAGAACTCCATGGAGAAGTGCAGTCTTTCCCACTAAAGTCCCTGCCTCTGATGTTCTGTATTTGTGCCTAACCAAACTAGGCTAGTGTGTGCAGAAACATAATGGTCTGGCTTTGCACACAGGTTGTTTTGGGGGCAATGTATCCAGGTTACCATGTACAAACACACATGCAGTAGGCTACTATAACATGTGATGAGTGTATTGCCCCCCAAAGTTTTTTTAAAAATGGAATTGGGTGAGCTCATTTAGCAATTATTTTCACATTTTCAAAAAGGAATTAGCTGCTACACCGTCCTAGAGCACTATATAAAAACAATTGGTTTGAAACAAGCACACATGTGCTTGCGCTGTCTGTGGTGCTGATTTGGGCTCATCTATCTCTCTCGCTCTCTTTCTTTCTCGCTCTGCGACAGACAGTGCTCATGTGTGTGCTTGTGTGTGTCTGTTATGCACATGTATTGTCTTAAACTTTGAAAATGGTACTGTTGGACTTTGGTCAACATGACAATTCTTATTAACTAGACCCAAGTCTGCAGTCATAATTGCTAGGAGAGCTATGCAATCCTACCTTCTGACATGATTACCATGAAGTTCAAAACTTTACAGGAAGCCAGAGCATAATGTACAATTAGCTGTTTTCTTTCAAATGTAACTCAAAAGATTTATTCCATGATCACACTCTTCTGTCACTTAGTCTGGTGAAACTATGATTAATATACCACTTTGTGGCTTAATTTCTCAAGCAGTGACTTAATAAAACTGCCACGTCTCGGCAGCTCTGTCGATTAGCCTCAGGAGGGCCATCTAGAGAATACATATGGGCCGTTGGGCCCCTCAGTTTCACATGCCCACCTGACAGACTGGCAGTGGCTCACTACGGCCTGACCATTCAGCCTGCTCTCACCGAATTGCAACAGATGTCAAATCACTCCGTCTCCCACCATCCATAGGAAATTAATTAGAACATAAAAGAAGTGATCTATTTGGTCATTGTTCTGGAGAATAAAAATTGTCCTGGCTGCTTCTCGCTGACAAATGTATGCTTATTATAGGCAAATTATCAGAATGGCAATATGAAGTGCCGCACTGACCGACAGACAGCCTCAATGTATTTCATATACATTGCCATTCAAAAGTTTAGAAATGTCCTTGTTTTTGAAAGAAAAATAACATCAAATTGATCAGAAATACAGTGTAGACATTGTTAATGTAAATGACTATTGTAGCTGGAAACGGATTAAGATGGCCAAAAGAACACAGACACTGGACAGAGGAAGATTGGAAAAAAGTGTTATGGACAGACTTATCTAAGTTTGAGGTGTTCGGATCACAAAGAAGAACATTTGTGAGACGCAGACCAAATGAAAAGATGCTGGAGGAGTGCTTGACGCCATCTGTCAATCATGGTGGAGGCAATGTGATGGTCTGGGGGTGCTTTGGTGGTGGTAAAGTGGGATATTTGTACAGGGTAAAAGGGATCTTGAAGAAGGAAGGCTATCACTCCATTTTGCAACGCCATGCCATACCCTGTGGACGGCGCTTAATTGGAGCCAATTTCCTCCTACAACAGGACAATGACCCAAAGCACAGCTCCAAACTATGCAATAACTATTTACGGAAGAAGCAGTCAGCTGGTGTTCTGTCTATAATGGAGTGGCCAGCACAGTCACCGGATCTCAACCCTATTGAGCTGTTGTGGGAGCAGCTTGACCGTATGGTACGTAATAAGTGCCCATCAAGCCAATCCAATTTGTGGGAGGTGCTTCAGGAAGCATGGGGTGAAATCTCTTCAGATTACATCAACAAATTGACAACTAGAATGTCAAAGGTCTGCAAGTCTGTAATTTCTGCAAATGGAGGATTCGAAAGCAAAGTTTGAAGAACACAATTATTATTTCAAGGATTGGATGAAACTTTGAATTTGACATTACTGCTATTAGCCAATAAAAAATCATTTAATAACAGATTCACTACATGGAACAACAGATAAGCAAAATAATAATTCTAAAGGAAGAGTGTTCTTAAGTGACGGTCCTATATCTGAGAGATATAAGAAAGATCAGGAAACTATTTGTATTATTATTATTTTTTGCTTATTTATCCCCTTAGTTTAGGCACTAAACTAACTCCATATATACTGTACTTCCATTCAGTGTTTAAACTGGTCTGGAGTCTTGTGAGGCTTGTGGGCTCTGAGTAGACCTTGCAGTGAAATGCTTATTTACAAGGCCTTAACCAACAACGCAATTTTTACACTTTTTTTTTGTAAAAAATGTACAAGTTAAAAATGTACATGAGTGTTCACCGTCGTGTTCGTGACAGTACAGACGTTTTCGTGAGAAGACTGATTTTCGGGATGTCTCATGGTCAGACAAACACTAGCTCTGCAACCTTTCACTGCAGAAAGGGTGTTATCGGCGGATGTGGTAATTGAGACACAGCCCATGCAAAAAAGCCAGATATCTCTAGCTTAAACTGTTCTACCTTGTTAGCAAGCAAATAGATCCAAGTTAGCTATACTTTAAATATAAAGATTAGCTGGCTACTCAATAGCACACGGGCTTATGCTTCAGAGATTGTTTGTGAGACCTGTGTTCATTTTCTATAATGCCTGCTGCAAGAAGTTGGTCATTATTAGTGGATGTGCATGGTTCTGGTTAAATTTGCAACAGAAAGGGCATTTTCATAGACAGACTTGAAAGCCAGATCTGTGCATAGTGCAAAAAAGCAGATTAAACTATTTCTTATGGTTGTAGACGGCTTATATTTAGCCTAGGTATAACCATAAATTCATTGGATTATTCCTGACTGTTTGAAATGCAGTGTATTGTGCAAGCTTATTTAGAGAATGTAAAAAAATGTAAATATACAGTACATTGTGAATCGCTCATAGGTTTGAAAAAATAATAGAGATTTTTTAGGCCATATTGCCCAGCCCTACATGCAACCCTACCTTTTGAGAATTCTATTAAATGGTAATTTTGCGAACTGCAATGTAGTGTTGAGTGTTCTTCTGATCAAGAGTTGTTTTGCTCATATGCATCAAGGATCCAGATAACCTTTGTTGAAAGCTTTGGGGAGTCTAACAAGCGTGTTATTATCCATCTGTGCTAAACGTCCACAACAAGGGTGACATAAAGCATGATTCATGTAGCAATGAGCTATCATTAACTAATTGCAAGAACATTTACTTCCATTCCAATCACCATACTGGGTCATATACTGTAAGTAGACCTATGCATCATTGCTCGCTTTCCTCTCTATTTTCTAGAGCTGAACTTTCCAAAATCGCACTACCTGAAGACATCACTGAGAATGTAGCCCACTCACATCACAATAACATCCGGCTGCTGGCCTGGCTCATACACACACCGGCAGCTATTAACACGACCAAGATCCCGGGCATGAGGATGGGTGGAGGGAGAATGAAGCTGGCTGAACTGGCGCTATGATATCACAGGCCTGACCCCGGCAGACAACACTGAGCTCAGGATGTTAAACCACACCACCCGCTCCATCTATCACTGTTATCTCCCTCTAACACCTCAGTGAAGATTAGGTCTCAGCTAGCTACCTGCCCTGGCCTGTCTGGCGGCACTGAGCTCACTGCCATGCAACTTCATATCCCAACACGGTGAACTGAGGAAACGTGTATAATGCATGATACCTCAGAGAAATGTCATGCCTGCTCAAGTCATAAGACTACTCAGTGATAGTAGCATTGGGGAGATAGTTATACACCGACAATTACACCCCATACATATGTATGTACACTACCGTTCAAAAGTTTGGGGTCACTTAGAAATGTCCTTGTTTTCTATGAAAACATACATGAAATGAGTTGGAAAATGAATAGGAAATATAGTCAATTTTTTAATTGAAATAATAATTGTGTCCTTCAAAGGCTTTCGTCAAAGAATCCTCCATTTGCAGCAATTACAGCCTTGCAGACCTTTAGCATTCTAGTTGTCAATTTGTTGAGGTAATCTGAAGAGATTTCACCCCATGCTTCCTGAAGCACCTCCCACAAGTTAGACTGGCTTGATGGGCACTTCTCATGTACCATACAGTCAAGCTGCTTCCACAACAGCTCAATAGGGTTGAGATCCGGTGAATGTGCTGGCCACTCCATTATAGATAGAATACCAGCTGACTGCTTCTTCCCTAAATAGTTATTGCATAGTTTGGAGCTGTGCTTTGGGTATGGCATGGCGTCAAAATGGAGTGATAGCCTTCCTTCTTCAAGATCCCTTTTACCCTGTACAGTCGTGGTCAAAAGTTTTGAGAATGACACAAGTATTGGTCTCCACAAAGTTTGCTGCTTCAGTGTTCTCAGATCTTTATGTCAGTAGTTACTATGGTACACTGAAATATAATTACAAGTATTCCATAAGTGTCAAAGGCTTTCATTGACAATGACATTCAGTTTATGCAAAGAGTCAGTATTTGCAGTGTCAACCCTTCTTTTTCAATACCTCTGCAATCCGCCCTGGCATGCTGTCAGTTAACTTCTGGGCCACATCATGACAGATGGCAGGCCATTCTTGCATAATCAATGCTTGGAGTTTGTCAGAAGTTGTGGGTTTGTATTTGTCCTCCCGCCTCTTGAGGAACAACCACAAGTTCTCAATGGGATTAAGGTCTGGGGAGTTTCCTGGCCATGGACCCAAAATGTCGATGTTTTGTTCCCCGAGCCACTTAGTTATCACTTTTGCCTTATGGCTCCATCATGCTGGAAAAGGCATTGGTCGTCACCAAACTGTTCTTGGATGGTTGGGAGAAGTTGCTCTCGGAGGATGTGTTGGTACCATTCTTTATTCATGGCTGTGTTCTTAGGCAAAATTGTGAGTGAGCCCACTCCCTTGGCTGAGAAGCAACCCCACACATGAATTGTCTCAGGATTCTTTACTGTTGGCATGACACAGGACTGAGCGCTCACCTTGTCTTCTTCGGACAAGGTGTTTTCCGGATGGCCCAAACAATCGTAAAGGGGATTCATCAGAGAAAATGACTCTACCCCAGTCCTCAGCAGTCCAATCCCTGTACCTTTTGCAGAATATCAGTCTGTCCCTGATGATTTTCCTGGAGAGAAGTGGCTTCTTTGCTGCCCTTCTTGACACCAGGCCATCCTCCAAAAGTCTTTGCCTCACTGTGTGTGCAGATGCACTCACACCTGCCTGCTGCCATTCCTGAGCAAGCTCTGCACTGGTGGTGGCCCGATCCCGCAGCTGAATCAACTTTAGGAGACGGTCCTGGCGCTTGCTGGACTTTCTTGGGCGCCCTGACGCCTTCTTCACAACAATTGAACCTCTCTCCTTGAAGTTCTTGATGATCTGATAAATGGTTGATTTAGGTGCAATCTTTCTAGCAGCAATATCCTTGCCTGTGAAGCCCTTTTTGTGCAAAGCAATGATGACGGCACGTGTTTCCTTGCAGGTAACCATGGTTGACAGAGGAAGAACAATGATTTCAAGCACCACCCTCCTTTTACAGCTTCCAGTCTGTTATTCTGACTCAAACAGCATGACAGAGTGATCTCTCACCTGTGTTAACGAGACAATCACTGACATGATGGCAGCTGGTCCTTTTGTGGCAGGGCTGAAATGCAGTGGAAATGTTTTTTGGGGATTAAGTTCATTTTCATGGCAAAGAGGGACTTTGCAATTAATTGCAATTAATCTGATCACTCTTCATGACATTCTGGAGTATCCAGAAAATCACATTGTATGATTTTTAAGTAATTCATTTGCATTTTATTGCATGACATAAGTATTTGATACATCAGAAAAGCAGAACTTAATATTTGGTACAGAAACCTTTGTTTGCAATTACAGAGATCATACGTTTCCTGTAGTTCTTGACCAGGTTTGCACACACTGCAGCAGGGATTTTGGCCGACTCCTCCATACAGACCTTCTCCAGATCCTTCAGGTTTCGGGGCTGTCGCTGGGCAATATGGACTTTCAGCTCCCTCCAAAGATTTTCTATTGGGTTCAGGTCTGGAGACTGGCTAGGCCATTCCAGGACCTTGAGATGCTTCTTACGGAGCCACTCCTTAGTTGCCCTGGCTGTGTGTTTCGGGTCGTTGTCATGCTGGAAGACCCATCCACGACCCATCTTCAATGCTCTTACTGAGGGAAGGAGGTTGTTGGCCAAGATCTCGCGATACATGGCCCCATCCATCCTCCCCTCAATACGGTGCAGTCGTCCTGTCCCCTTTGCAGAAAAGCATCCCCAAAGAATGATGTTTCCACCTCCATGCTTCACGTTTGGGATGGTGTTCTTGGGGTTGTACTCATCCTTCTTCTTCCTCCAAACACGGCGAGTGGAGTTTAGACCAAAAAGCTCTATTTTTGTCTCATCAGACCACATGACCTTCTCCCATTCCTCCTCTGGATCATCCAGATGGTCATTGGCAAACTTCAGACGGGCCTGGACATGCGCTGGCTTGAGCAGGGGGACCTTGCGTGCGCTGCAGGATTTTAATCCATGACGGCGTAGTGTGTTACTAATGGTTTTCTTTGAGACTGTGGTCCCAGCTCTCTTCAGGTCATTGACCAGGTCCTGCCGTGTAGTTCTGGGCTGATCCCTCACCTTCCTCATGATCATTGATGCCCCACGAGGTGAGATCTTGCATGGTGCCCCAGACCGAGGGAGATTGACCGTCATCTTGAACTTCTTCCACTTTCTAATAATTGCGCCAACAGTTGTTGCTTTCTCACCAAGCTGTTTGCCTATTGTCCTGTAGCCCATCCCAGCCTTGTGCAGGTCTACAATTTTATCCCTGATGTCCTTACACAGCTCTCTGGTCTTGGCCATTGTGGAGAGGTTGGAGTCTGTTTGATTGAGTGTGTGGACAGGTGTCTTTTATACAGGTAACGAGGTGCAGTTAATACAGGTAATGAGTGGAGAACAGGAGGGATTCTTAAAGAAAAACTAACAGGTCTGTGAGTGCCGGAATTCTTACTGGTCGGTAGGTGATCAAATACTTATGTCATGCAATAAAATGCAAATTCATTATTTAAAAATCATACAATGTGATTTTCTGGATTCTCACAGTTGAAGTGTACCTATGATAAAAATTACAGACCTCTACATGCTTTGTAAGTAGGAAAACCTGCAAAATCGGCAGTGTATCAAATACTTGTTCTCCCCACTGTATGCAAATTGCCATCATCAACATTGAGGCAGAAAACTTTGTGAAGACCAATACTTGTGTCATTCTCAAATCATTTGACCATGACTGTACAAATCTCCCATGTTACCACCACCGAAGCACCCCCAGACCATCACATTGCCTCCACCATGCTTGACAAAATCAGCCGTTTCCAGCTACAATATAGGTTTACAACATTAACAATGTCTACACTATATTTCTGATCAATTTTATGTTATTTTAATGGACAAAAAATGTCTTTAAAAAACAAGGACATTTCTAAGTGACCCCAAACGTATGAACGGTAGTGTATTTTGATACCTTTAGAGGTCTTAAAGTTGAAAATCAAATCCATCTTAAAACAATTCCATATGTTAGCTTAGAAACCACCCCCGCCTGACCTACCTGGATAAGAAGAGGCTTATTTCTCAGAGTGAGAACTAGTTGCAAATTCCTGATATAATTGCGTCTTTTTATGCTCATTGCACATTTATAAAACACAGACTAGACAGCTAACACACAGTATATGTGGCTAAAATGCTGTTATGAACTGTAAGTCAGTAAAATCTTTGAAATTTATTTTCACAGTATATTTTAACTTGACGAATCCTTCTACAATGGTTTGTAGTATGCCTAATATCTTGAGTGAGGATATTTGAAGTAGCAAGGAGAGGACATGTAGTAGGTCTGCAGGAGGCCAGGCACAGTAAGCAGCACAGACTGGTGGCCTTCACCTGCACACTGATTGGCGCATGGGTGGAGGCTGAACTATGACAGGAACCTCTATCATTTATTTCTGGTACTGCTACAGTCTTTAAAAACTGCCCTCAACATTTCACACCAGGTTATTACAACTTACTGAATAACCTTTCGGAGTGATGAAAGAATGTGATAAGCAGTCTCCATTTCAGTGAATCGTCCTTTATCTGAAACTGAAGAAAGATTGGCCTTGTCCCCTGACACCCGGGGTGATGCAGAGGCTGGGGCAGCGAAGCTTTAGTTGTTGACGCCAAGGCAAACAGCTATTTCTGTAGGTGGGTGCGAGACATGCATTGTCCACACCTACATTTGATTTGTTTTGATTTGTAATGAGCTTTTCTTATCAGAATGTTTACCTTACATTTAATACTCCTCAGGAGCAGAGGGGCGTAGAATAAATAAGAGCACTATCAGTGCTTTGAGGGAATGGGATTATCACGTACTGTACAATTCTGAACTGGGAAGTACTTTCATCTTTTTCCTGCACCTCCTTCCCTTCAAACACCCCCCAGACATTATAAAGCAGGGTTTCTCTTCAAACACCCCCCAGACATTATAAAGCAGGGTTTCCCTTCAAACACCCCCCAGACATTATAAAGCAGGGTTTCCCTTCAAACACCCCCCAGACATTATAAAGCAGGGTTTCTCTTCAAACACCCCCCAGACATTATAAAGCAGGGTTTCCCTTCAAACACCCCCCAGACATTATAAAGCAGGGTTTCTCTTCAAACACCCCCCAGACATTATAAAGCAGGGTTTCCCTTCAAACACCCCCCAGACATTATAAAGCAGGGTTTCCCTTCAAACACCCCCCAGACATTATAAAGCAGGGTTTCCCTTCAAACCCCCCCCAGACATTATAAATCAGGGTTTCCCTTCAAGCACCCCCCAGACACTATAAAGCATGGTTTCCCAAACTTTCCCCCCCTGCTATAAACTACTGTCTGTGAATTGCATAATTGGTATTTTGTTTGTATGTTGAATTCATGAATAATTAATGTATGTGTTTGTTTTATATAGTAATACTGTCCCTATCAACTATTGATCAGAATCTGACTGTGAACCCATAAGCCATTGTGTAATGGTTTTGAACAAATATTCCTAAATTACTTATCCCTTATGTAGTATATTGGCTGCCTCCACTGTGGTCACTCCAGGTTGTAATCTTCTTAGCAATAGACAATATTATCATGCCATGTTGCAGATTACCTTGTCGTCATATATGTCCAAAGAGATCGATAGATTATGCTCTCATGACTTTCATTATGATTAATGGCGTTTGTTGTTGTTGTGTATTATGCTTGGAATTGTTACAGTTATGTTGTTGAAGGATACTGTAATCACACTAATATTTGTATGAAATTTCCAGCTCTGGATTATCAAGTAACACTTAGGAAGTCTTACATCATCAACCCTAATATCAGTGCAACAGCATAAGTATGCATAACAAAGTTTAACTCAAACCATCCTCAAACAGGACACAATAATACTTTGAAGTAAATGACCTCCCGTTTTAATGCCAAAGTACAGATACACAGTATAAATCCAACATCTGCACAATCCTGTGCTACGCAGTGGAGAAGTTGGAGAATTTACATGGAGATATTGAGCAGACTCGGGGGTTTATGGGAAAGATGCCTGAGGATAATACCCTGAGAATAAGGTGGGAGCTGAGCTTAGCTACATCTAACAAATCCTCTGACGCACAGGCATCAGTAACACGTTGGTGTTAGAGGAGGAGGTGGTGCACAACACTGTGTTGTTAACACAGTGTGAGGATAGGCTAGCCACTGTATATAGCCGCCTGCACCAGCCTGATAGAGGGCCTGTCAAGTGGGCCTGTCATGCAAGACCGATACTTCACAAACACAAGTTATATTTATAACAGTAGCAATTTCCAGGTAATCATTACAATGGAAATTCAAAACATGTCGTGGAGAGAATTTATGTCTTCAAAAAGTATAAAGTATAAGTTTGAGTTATGCGGGGGTAGTGACTTGGGATGAAGTAGTCTTTTAGACTTTGCCGTTCAGAGGAATGTCTCAGAGGATACAATACTTAGGCCTAATCTGAAAATGTAGTTTTGTTCACTCAAGACAGTCAGGACTGAATAATCAGATGGTATTTGGAGCTTGTTCATGAAGCCATAGTTGTGTTTTTTGATAGCATCTTCCAGTAGCATATTTTTGTGTTCCTATTTTCTGTTCTCTGTTCTAATGACTAATCTATTTCATAGACCTGCATTCAGACACATTATGTTATGGGTAATTTTTACAAATACATACATACTGTTCATATGTAATTGCACAAATAACAATTTTTATTAGCATTTAACCTCAATTAACCTAGAAATTCCATAGCCCTCACTACCTCCCTTTATGAAGAATCTACATTTCTACACTTTCGCTTTCCACGCAGTTTTGCATATTCCACTTCTTCATCTTTGAAATATTCCCTCCTGTCAGTAACTTCAACGTCCACATACAGTAGAGGGATTTCACAGAGGCTTCTTTGAGCACAGTAAGGATGCTCTTATTTCAGTGGGATGTGCAGAATTCAAAAATTCACTAGAAATCATTATTTTCTGTATCGTCTCAGGGTTTTTCCACTTGCATTGTCGCCTAATATCCCAGTAGCAGTTAAATGCGTGGTTGTGTTTCTCTCTGTATTACTGCATTGTAGTACATGCGAGTGCCACACCATTGCCTCATAAATGTTTCAATACACTATTTCTGACAGTGTGCCTCCAGTTGCTAGAACATGAAATGCACTGTTATGTGAATTTCTAATGTGGCTGTGCTTGTAAAGAGAGTATCTGACGAGCCCTGACCTCTGCATACATACACTGTGCTGCTAGCGCAAACATTACAAGAAACCTCTATTCCACTTGTTTGCTTTTTCTGCGTTTTCAGTGCTCCTACTCTCACCACTCACCCATCCACATTCACAACAGGCAGGTTAAGATCGTAGAAATTAATATTACTTTACCTGAAGCACTTCCATTATGCCACATCTCAAATTAATGTATGGTGTGAGTTTGATGGTTGACAAAAGCATGAGTCTCTTTCAGTCTCTATTCTTTATGGAACTGTATGTTCGTATGCAGGCTCTCAGTATCCTCTCAGTAAGAGTAAAGAGTATGTTATTTGGTACACAGTGTCATGACAACATGTTGTGTTATAATGAACAGGTAGTAATGTACTAGGTTTAAGATGATTCATCATTTTCTCAATGATCACGTACCGTATACCTGAATATGCTTCAGGCTCATATACCTGCTTTTTTAAGAGGAACCTATTAACTATGACAGGCCACAATGCAAGACATGGAGAGGGGCGGAAATGTATGCGTGTGTTCTTTAATGTCTGGGTTAATTCGCATAACCTTTTTGTAATGCAATTTTATTCTGTGGATGTATTAACATCACATTAACTGGGAATGCAATGTCAGTGCAGTTCCACGTAGATGTAATTGAGAGAGATCCCATAGGACCTTGTTGGGAAATTGCGAGTCTCATATCTACCTCCACAAATGGTCTAGAATATCAGCCTTAAAACGTAGCACCTCTCTCTGAGTGGATGATGCATATTCTGCCACTGCAGTAGATAGTGGGGTGGAATAATATATTGATTCCATTCACACCACTGCCATTTGTACCTACCTAATATCAATGAAACTTGGATATCAATTAATATGTGAATAACTATGGTGTCCAATACAAAATGTACATTTTGACCAATGCCTAAAATAACATGTTAATTGTGTAGATAATTATATAAGAAAACCAATGGTCCAAACCTAATTTCTCTAACAATCCCTTGTAGGATGGTCAAAATTAGGGCGACTAAATCAATGGAGGCCAGAGAAAAGAAAACTGGTCGTAAATCAGTAAAATAACATTGTATCAGCTAGGCTGGATGCTGTGAATGAAGGCTACCTGACAGGCTTACCATTGAACTCCTCATCATTCTGTTCAAACCTGGAGGACATAAAACAATTTAAAAGGTAAGATAGATATTGATTTTGAGACACAACATAGTATTTTCATATATTAGTATACGCTGTTCATATTAATACTTAGTTTCTGTTCTTTTTTGAAGACTTCTCACAAAAACAAGCATAACTCTGTGTCAACAGAGCACTGAGCGTACCCCAAGCTTTTTTATTTTCAAATCCTTTTACATGTCATTCGGTGATTCGGTGAGAAAGTTACACCACTCTGTCAACAGAGCTCTGTGGTTTAATAATATCGGATGTATCCGACTTTTTGGATATAATGTTAATGATACTGTATGTTAGAGAAAGACCCCACTGAACGATTCAGAACATGAAGAATCATATTTGTCTTGGTAAAATGTATTTTCTAACATAAGGAAATGAAATGCCATCACCAAAGTTCATTTTCACCCACTCTGGGCAGAGTGGGTGGACACCCTAAAATAACCTCTACTGTAACAGACTGGATTGCGGAGCAAAGTGGTTGCATCCCATATTTCATATATTTTAACGTCTATTAATATACGCTTTCAAACATGAGCAGTAAATCAGTGTGTGGAACAAACTTAACGATATTGGGACAATGAATTATGTGACAAACACAATGAGAGTTTCCTTGCTGTTTGGCAGCATTTCCACCACTCCAGTTCACTTGAACCTACAGCACAACATAAATAGTGGGGCAGTGCAGGCTGCAGCCTGATTAATGCACTGAACACTTAATGGATTTGGAATGAACCAATCTTCTGATGAGCTGCTTACACTTGCAATAAACAAGCACATGCCTCCCTCCCAGTCTTTTTTATATTGACAACTAGGTCCATGCGTGTTAACGTGAGGAGAGTAAGTCATCAAGAGAGGTAATGACTTTGAGTATGTGACAGGCTCAGTCCACTGTGTAGCTACAACTCTCTGGAGCATGCTGTGCGGGTCAAAGGCCTATTTGTCCATGGCTGTGTGTCGGACCCTGTAGCTTGGTTCTGCAGATTTTATCTGCTTGTGTCACTGTCTGTCATTCTGTCCTATGCCCTGTGCCATTTCACTCTGGCTTTGTGAGGCTGCATCTGCTCATCCATCAACAGAACACACCAGACATCACATGACCTCACCGTTATTCAACTCTATATTTCTAGGACAACATACGTCCTCACGCAGTGAAAATTAACTCCGGACATCTGTGATTATTCTAAACTGTCTTTCCCCATTACACTTACTGGCCTGTGATATATTTCACTTTATCTTGGCCCTTTTTACTTTCTCTGGATTGTTTATTTTCGTGTCTGCCTGGAAAAGCCTCTTTGCAGGGATTCATCAATAATGTGTCCCCAATTATGGGGGCAATATAAGGAAGGCTTTAATCAGTCTCTCAATGAATGTCAGGCCTAATGGATTAAGACCACTGCCATCCCACAACCACACCACTGATCTTGCATTGGGATTTCATTACCCACAAAAAAGCTCTCATACTTTACACCAAAAGCTAAATAGCTTTTAACTGAAATAGCCATTTTCTTTATTTGCCCTCCTAATAGAAAACATTTCCAGAAGATACAGAGGTAACACTTTTGATCTACAATCCTGCCATATCTATCTCAGCCAGCATAGATCATTACCCCACCTTATGTAGGTGGGACACTGGAAACCACTTAGATGATAGTCTCCATGAAAATGGGGATTCAGATGTCTGACTTTGTCATTATGATTATACTTCTGGTAACACTTCCATGTAAGGGATCCTTATTACAGTGTAATTACATGTGTAATTAACTGTTTAATAATGTGTCTAAAAATGTTTAGTTGATGGTTAAAGCAATTGACCCATTGTCAAATACACCATTAAATGATTTAACAATTACTTTTTTTTTTATGTGAACCATTTGTGAACCCGTTTTTGCCATTGTGCTCATGAGCTTCCATGAATTTGAAACAAAAGCTTAACCTGGGCCTGGTAATCAGACTCCAGAGGCTTTTATAGGCTCTTTGCAGAATATTACTTCTATATTTTGTAAACAGTACCCATTATTTCCAACGTAGTTCAGTGGGTGAAAGTGGCGGAGGTTTTTTCTCGGTGCCTTCAGGAGTTGCCGAGGGTTGAAGGTAAACAATGTCCACAGAATTACCCGGGCCACAACGTGCCGAAAACAAAATTGGAGAAGGGCTTTAAATTCTATGTGTCGTCTTATTTAACCGATTACGAAGGTGTGTGTACTTAACATTATTAGCCAACTAGCTAGCAAGCTAGGCTCGATCAGTACTTGCCAGCAGCGACAGAATTAGCCAGCTCGCTAAACTAGTAAACAAAAAAAAGTGAACTTACTACCTGCCGATGTAAGCAGAGTTGTTTCAATGAGGATATAGGGTCTCAGTTGGCTAGCACATATCACAGGATTTGTGCAAGCTGAAATATGGTGTGCTGGGATGCTATCAGCAGTGGTGACAGTACTTAAAGATGCACCCCAGGATCTTAAGCACAACTGATTTGTAACATATAGTACGAATTGGATTCGTAACATATCATACAAATTGCACAAATATCTATTTTTTAACAATTGCAGGACGTAACATATCATACGATATGGGCTCCTGAGTGGCGCAGTGGTCTAAGGCACCAAGATGCGTCACTACAGTCCCTCGTTCGAATCCAGGCTGTATGACGTGATTGGGAATCCCATAGGGTGGTGCACAATTGGTCCAGGTTTGGTTTTGGTTTATTTATTTTTTATACGAAATGGATGACATAGTACACAAAATACGGGGATCACTTTTGGCTCATGAGCACCACTTTCAAAACTACTGGCTGAAATTATACAAAAGGTTGAGAGTGCATCTTTAAGTAAAATTTATTTAATGTACTAATTAAGTAGTTTTTTGGGGTATCTGTACTTTACTACTTTAACTTTTCCCCAATACAGTTCTAAAAAAATATGTACTTTTTACTCAGTCAATTTGTAAATTATGTGTTGGAGTGTCTATCCATTATATTTTATTAAACCATCTAGTTTGATTAATATAAGGTATGTGACATTATTTATCCTTTTACTTCAGATACTTAAGTATATTTAAAACCAAATACTTTTAGACTTTTACTCAAGGAGTATTTTACTGGGTGACTTCAGTCATTTTCTACTGAGGTATCTTTACTTTTACTTAAGTATGACAATTGGGTACTTTTTCCACCACTGACTATCGGTACACTATAATTACAAGTAAGTACCCCTAAAGATACACTTCATTGTAACTAGTCAAATCCTGTGTAATACCTTGTAATTACATTGTACTTATGCAGATATTACTTGTATTCTGTGGTGTACTAGTGTATTTATTCTTCCACTTGGATCTCGCTTCCACAAGCTTTAAATTTAGGGCCAGGTTGTTAGGATGCACAATGTACTGTATAAGTACACATTAATTACAAGTAAGTACTCCTCAAGATACACTTCATTTTAATTAGCTAAAACCTGTGTAACAACTAGTAATTACTTTGTACTTATGCAAATATTACATGTGCTTTGAAATAGTGTCTTATTCCTCATCTGGGATGACACCCATATTAAATCTTTTTTTTTTTTAAGCTCAACCCAGGTGGTACACTTTATTTTGAGGCAAGTGTTAGCAACAACGTTGACTGGCGATTTATTTTGAACAGTACACATTCATGGTTAAGTATAGCATAGGCTATAATCTCTGACACCCAGCGCATCCACAAGGGATCCCAACCTTTGTTACAGTTGTTAATGAATTGGATGCATCTGAGAAGAGGCAAAATAACAAGTTGGTGAATTTAGTGGAAACCTGTCCATTTATAAGAAGCATCGTAACAAGCATTCATTGTTACACTTACTTACAGACCGCAAGTACAACCAGGCACATGTTGTTATTACATTGTAACATTGTAACTATGAGTCGTTAGTTAACTACACATTTAATTACACTGTAATAAGGATCCCTTAAACAGAAGGGTTACCAATGCTCCTATGTTTTCTGCTCTGATTTGACTAGATTTAGGGATACTGTCAGTTAGATGCTGTGTGGGGGCTGGGTTGTTCCAGTGATGGCTCTGGTGTCACTGGCTTCTGTTACAGGATGGATGGGCTGTGAGCACAAGGTCCTGGAGAAATGTGGACACCGTGCCGTGGGGGGATAGAGTGGAGATGATTCATTTTCAGCATCACTTCACCCAGGATGATCTCATTACTTTGTGCTAGTGGACAGTCCCAGCGATGAGAGAGAACTCTCTGGCTCCATGCCACTACCCTGAGAGACATGTCCTATGATGAGAGACATGGCACACTGATGTCTTATTGGAAATAATGTAACATATACAGTGCATTCGGAAAGTATTCAGACCCCATGCCTTTTTCCACATTTTGTTACGTTACAGCCTTATTCTAAAATTGTTTAAATAGTTCTGCAGATCCTGTCAAGCTCTGACAGGTTGGATGGGAAGAATCACTGCACAGATATTTTCAGGTCTCTCCAGAGATATTCGATCAGGTTCAAGTCCGGGCTCTGGCTTGGCCACTCAAGGACATTCAGAGACTTGTCCCGAGCCACTTCTGCATTCTTGGCTATGTGCTTAGGGTCGTTGTCCTGTTCGCCCCAGTCTGAGGTACTGAGCGCTCAGGAGCAGATTTTCATCATGAATCTCTCTGTACTTTACTCCGTTCATCTTCGCCTCTCCATCCTGACTAGTCTTCCAGTCCCTGCCGCTGAAACACATCCTCACAGCATGATGCTGCCACCACCATACTTCACCGAAGGGATGGTGCCAGGTTTCTTCCAGACGTGACGCTTGGTATTCAGGTTAAAGGTTTAAAAAATAATTTAACCTTTATTTAACTCAGTCAGTTAAGAACAAATTCTTATTTACAATGACGGCCTACCCCGGCCTACCCCGGCCTCCCCTAACCCGGTGACACTGGGCCAATTGTGCACCAACTTATGGGACTTCCAATCAGGCCGGTTGTGATACAACCAGTGGAGGCCGGGGTAGGCCGTCAAATGATGGAGGCCACCGTTTTCTTGGAGACCTTCAATGCTGCAGACATTTATTGGTACCCTTCCCCAGATCTGTGCCTCGACACAATCCTGTCTCTGAGCTCTACGGACAATTCCTTCAACCTCATGGCTTGGTTTTTGCTCTGACATGCACTGTCAACTGTGGGACCTTATTTAGACGTTATTTTTTATTTTATTTTATTTAACCTTTATTTAACTAGGCAAGTCAGTTAAGAACAAATTCTTATTTACAATGACGGCCTATCAAAAGGCAAAAGGCCTCCTCCGGAGAAGGGGGATTAAAAATAAATAAATAAAATAACACTACATAAATAGAGACCTAAGACAACCACATAGCACGGCAACAACACATGACAACACCGCATGGTAGCAACACAACAACAACATGGTAGCAACACAAAACATGGTACAAACATTATTGGGCACAGACAACAGCACAAAGGGCAGGAAGGTAGAAACAACAATACATCACGTGAAGCAGCCACAACTGTCAGGAAGAGTCCATGATTGAGTCTTTGAATGAAGAGATTGAGATAAAACTGTCCAGTTTGAGTGTTTTTTTGCAGCTTGTTCCAGTCACTAGCTGCCGCAAACTGAAAAGAGGAGCGACCCATGGATGTGTGTGCATTGGGGACCTTTAACAGAATGTTACTGGCAGAACGGGTGTTGTATGTAGAGGATGAAGGCTGCAGTAGGTATCTCAGATAGGGGGGAATGAGGCCTAAGTGGGTATACAGAGATAGTTGTGTGATAGATTGCTAGGTAACTACAAGGTAATTAATTCATCAGCTCCACTGATGACCAGTTTACAGAGGAGTATAGAGTGCAGACAGGTGTGTGCCTTTCAAAATCATGTACAATCAATTTAATTTACCACAGGTGAACTCCAATCAAGTTGTAGAAACAGCTCAAGGATGATCAATGGAAACAGGATGCACCTGAGCTCAATTTCGAGTCTCATAGCAAAGGCTCTGAATACTTATGTAAATAAGGTATATCTGTTTGTTATTTGTAATACATTTGCGAAAATGTCTAAAACCCTGTTTTCGATTTGTCATTATGGGGTATTGTATGTAGATTGATGAGGGGGAAAAAATATTTAATACATTTTAGAATAAGGCTGTAAAGTAATAAAATGTGGAAAAAGTCAAAGGGTCTGAATACCTTCCAAATGCACTGTATGCTTACGTCTCCTCTCAGCTGATGACATGCAGGGACAGTATTCTAACTGTGCTTCAGTGTGGGCTGTAGATATTCATATTTTTCACCTGGTGAACAGATACTGTATGTCATGCGTTCCATGACTGTGTGGCATGCAGCAACACTGTATAGAACAGAGTGATTCAAATCACCCACTGAATGTCTCCCCGTCCCTTCCCATGTCCAGTTTACAGCCATGTTTACAATTTACAGGAAATTAATAGGAAATGCCTCTTGTGGATGTTGAATGAGGGTAGTTTATGCCGACTGAGCCTGTAACAGCCTTTGACGCAATGTCTCCCTCATCTCCCCTGTCCACTGAAAGATGTATCACTTTACAACACCATGGGTTCAGGGATCTCAGTAATAATCCATACTCTGTCACTTTTATAAGCACAAATACACAGATGTATTTCCATTGGCATTGTTATTTACTTATTTTTTCAATTTCATATCCCCACATTTGTGTCTAAACATGCATTATGTATTTTATGATGCACATAAAATGCTTATGGCTGAAACGGTTTGGCTCTTACTGTGCATCAATAGTTGTCTATTAAAAACCTATGGGTCTCTCCCTGCTATCATTTACATAATACTGTGGCCTTTCATAATACTGGTGCTTTTAATGCCATTAGTTAACATTTCTCCTCTAGAAAGGTACAGCGCTAGTGTTTATGGTCAAAGTGTGGTAGGACAGTTTGTTAGCCTACCAATCATGATACTCATCTTCTCTTCAATAATAATTTTGAATAAAAATATTAATTATTGACATATTCATAACTCACACCATGATACTATATGTTATTCCTTGGTGTGAATGACATACAGTATGATGAATTATACATTGGGATTTTGTATACTACGAGATTGAAATGTTGCTTACATCATTGAAGTTTATATCAATCACACTTGACCCGCCTTTGCCTGCTTGTCATTCTGCATGATGTGAAGTATGAATCCAGGCAGGCTATTTGAGTGTTAAGCAACATAAAAAATTAAAGAGGTTAGCCTATATGGTGTTTTTATGAGGTCTGTTCTCAGACTCACTCCAATACATCTCATTCAAAAATAATGTGAGCTTAACCATGATTGTAGCTATTAACCTCAAAATCATTGAGACATCTTTAAATTGGTTAGCCCCCAATTTCTGGAATGCAACATACAGTAGACAGTTCTGAGTAGCCTTAACACTACAAAGGCCAAGGGGATCATTTTGACCCAATATGAATTAAACATTTAAATATCTCTGCCATTTTTAAAGTTATATCCCCTTCCGTCCTTGACTTTACCTATAGAAGTCTATGTAGCACACGTATGTTGTTAGAATTTCGATATCACGAACAGAATGTGTTATAAGCAGTCTTAACAGGTAATTTCCAGTATTTTCACGAAGCTCCAAAAAGCGACTTTTTCAAATCATCCTACAGTGTCTCATGCATCTAAGATGTTTCGATTTCTATATAGTATTAGAAAGAGCCGATTCTGAGGTTTCCAAACCATTGCCAAACTTGAATTGAATAGCTGAGCTCTTCAAAATATCACCTTTTCCAGGAATAACCACTGTTCCATACGCTCCACACTACGAGCACACGGCAACAGCCTACAGTAACATAAACTAATGAAAATGCTATGTAATCTGAAATAGTATCCACACAGTCAGTTGAGTTCAGAACACTTTGGTTGCAAGCCACCATTATTTTCTTTAAAATTATATATTTTCTGTATTCTAATATTACCCAAGGCCTTCATAAACACAACCAAAGTATTATTCTTCTGATAGCATACATGAAATGTATTTATTAGACTGTTCAAATGTTGAGTCAGAATGACTCCTCATTGGCCTAAAGTGGGGTCCAGAGAGAAGCCAGTCTTTTCTAGTGTTAAATAGCCCACTCAACATTTCCATATTTGTATTGCTCCATAAAGGAGAGGGTGCTTAAGCGCTGTATCTGAATCCTCTTTACTCATCCAGGTCCTGCACCCAGAAGCTCTTGTATCCATAACATTTGCACCATTATTTTAACATTCTTATTTTTGTAACAATTTTTGTCATTAACAGATGCTCTTATTCAGAGCAACTGGGGTTGAGTGCCTTGCTCAAGGGCACAGACAGCTTTTTTAGCTAGTTGGCTCAGCGATTCAAACCATCAAACTTTCTGTTACTGACCCAACACTCTTAACCACTAGGCTACCTGCAGCCCATTCTTGGTTCAAGTTTTGACATCAGCTTTTCCAGTACAGGATATTGCTCAGAAAATACAGTTTACATACACCTTAGCCAAATACATTTAAACTCAGTTTTTTTTGTTTTTACAATTCCTGACATTTAATCCTAGTAAAAATGCCCTGTCTTAGGTCAGTTAGGATCACCACTTTATTTTAAGAATGTGAAATGTCAGAATAATAGTAGAGAGAATGATTCATTTCAGCTTTTATTTCTTTCATCACATTCCCAGTGGGTCAGAAGTTTACATACACTCAATTAGTATTTGGTAGCATTGCCTTTAAATTGTTTAACTTGGGTCAAACGTTTCAGGTAGCCTTCCACAAGCTTCCCAGAATAAGTTGGGTGAATTTTGGCCCAGAACTGATGTAACTGAGTCAGGTTTGTAGGCCTCCTTGCTCGCACATGCTTTTTCAGTTCAGTGTGATGGCCACTCCAATACCTTGACTTTGTTGTCCTTAAGCCATTTTGCCACAACTTTGGAAGTATGCTTGGGGTCATTGTCCATTTGGAAGACCCATTTGCGACAAAGTTTTAACTTCCTGACTGATGTCTTGAAATGTTGCTTCAATATATCCACATAATTTTCCTTCCTCAAGATGCCATCTATTTTGTGAAGTGCACCAGTCCCTCCTGCAGCAAAGCACCCCAACAACATGATTCTGCCACCCCCGTGCTTCACAGTTGGGATGGTGTTCTTCGGCTTGCAAGCCTCCCCCTTTTTCCTCCAAAAATAACAATGGTCATTATGGCCAAACAGTTCTATTTTTGTTTCATAAGACCAGAGGAGATTTTTTCAAAAAGTGCTATCTTTGTCCCCATGTGCAGTTGCAAACCGTAGTCTGGCTTTTTTATGGTGATTTTGGAGCACTGGCTTCTTCCTTGCTGAGCGGCCTTTCAGGTTATGTCGATATAGGACTCGTTTTACTGT
This sequence comes from Thymallus thymallus, assembly GCA_023634145.1. NCBI lineage: Eukaryota > Metazoa > Chordata > Actinopteri > Salmoniformes > Salmonidae > Thymallus > Thymallus thymallus. Next base: position 11,414,918 of record CM042409.1, read on the forward strand.
GGTTATAGATACTTTTGTACCTATTTCCTCCAGCATCTTCACAAGGTCCTTTTCTGTTGTTCTGGGATTGATTTGCACTTTTCGCACCAAAGTATGTGCATCTCTAGGAGACAGAACGTGTCTCCTTCCTGAGCTGTATGACAGCTGCGTGGTCCCATGGTGTTTATACTTGCATACTATTGTTTGTACAGATGAACGTGGTACCTTCAGGCATTTGGAAATTGCTCCCAAGGATGAACCAGACTTGTGGAGGTCTACACATTTTTTTCTGAGGCCTTGGCTGATTTCTTTTGATTTTCCATTGTTGAGCAAAGAAGCACTGAGTTTGAAGGTAGGCCTTGAAATACATCTACAGGTACACCTCCAATTGACTCAAATTATGTCCATTAGCCTATCAGAAGCTTCTAAAGCCATTACATAATTTTCTGAAATTTTCCAAGCTGTTTAAAGGCACAGTCAACTTAGTGTATGTAAACTTATGACCCACTGGAATTGTGATATAGTGAATTCTAAGTGAAATAATCTGTCTGTAAACAACTGTTGGAAGAATTACTTGTGTCATTAAGAATTAAGTAGATGTCCTAACCGAATTGCCAAAACTATAGTTTGTTAACATGAAATCTGTGGAGTGGTTGAAAAATGAGTTCTAATGTAAACTTCCAACTTCAACTGTATAATGTACTGCTGGGTATTCTGTTGCGATTGTACAGTAGGTAACTACCATTCTTCCTAATGTAGTAACTTTATAGAGTTTGGAGCGAGCCAAAGAAAAAAGTTAAAGTACAGTTATTATATTCAATTTGGATATAACTTGACTTTGATAGCTGGTTCTGGTCAGTGCGTCTCCCTGGGGTTTTTCACATGGGTAGGCATCGTACGATACATGAAGGATTGATTGACAGTAAGTCCTAGTATGTGATGGATGATGGTTATTATAAGACAAGAGTATTGTGGCTTTTATTGTACAGTACTTTTTTGAACACCCCTTAGCACAGTCTGCTTGTGAATTAATGTTGTTAGTAGTTCAGCCTACAGGCCTTTAATGCTTAAAATTCAGTGTTTGTAAGTGATGCTCTGTCTTTGCATTTTTCTTGTGAGGGCAAGTCATACCACAGTTCCACCCAGATCACCTAAAGAATGGTGACTTTGTCAGGGCTGACCTTGATTCCTGTAGTGCTTCCTGTCCTGATGGTGATGGCATGCATTCCTCTGACATGGCTTTTGATTCCAGCTCTATGAAGTGACATAGATGGGAAGGGACTGCTGCTGTCACAACACTGTCCTGTCCTGTGTGGGAGAGATGGCCTGGCCTCCTATGGACGTGGCTGTGGCTATAGCTGTGGCATTGGTGCCAGTGGTCTTCAGCTCCTCTTCCAGCTGGACAGACTCCTCTCTGTCTTATTATGGGCAGATCCCTGGTCTGGGCTTAAGACAGTATACCCTCCTGAGTGTTGGGTAAATAGAAGCAGTGTATCTGGTGATGGCAGAGACAACGTTGGGTTATACCCTATCAGCGGCTGACTGGCTGTGTGTGCTGGATGGAACTCCAGGAGCTGGCCCTCCATTAATCATATTTAAATCAGCAGCTTCCCACGGATTGGCTCCCCGTCCCTTCTCTAAGCTCCTCACTCGTGCCTAACTTAATATGGACAGATGAAGTCACAGTTCTGTTTGCATATTCCAAAACCATTATAATCATAGTTCTATCATTCACTCATCATTATTCTCCATCACTACTAGCTGTGTAATCAGTATGTTGACAAACAATACATCACATTTCAACCAAGAACAATTATTCTCTTGCTACAGGCTGGAATATGTAATATCACATTGGGAGATAATGTTGTAAATTAACATATGCTCAAGCAAACCACTTATCATTCATTTTTTTATTATATGATTAACAGCTTTATGTTCATTTTAACCCTGATTTCACTGATTTCACTCATTCCAAGTTGGCAGGCTTTCTGGGGGAAATATGCTACATATTTAGATATGACTATCTCAAATGTCCATACAGTACAACTAACACTTGTTTCTTGCAGAAAGAATTCTGAAAGCTGTGCTTATTTATATATATATATATACGAATTGCATCATTGCTTTGAAAGCCTGGCATGTCTCATGAGAATTTGTCTCAGCTAAAACTCACAGTCTGTTTGTTTGAATGATACTGGTTCCAAGGAACACTGAGCATAAAGTGGGGTATCTTTTACTTGTTACTTGGTTTTGGAAGTGAATATTTTTTATTTATTTTGAGATGATAATTGCAATAATTTACGGACCCCCATTATTAAGCTGTTATTCATAAAACTAACATTTGAACATCAGTTTTGAAAGGTATTTTCATTTCCATAATTCACTGAGCCTTTACTGCTACTCCATCTCAAGTAAGAGTTAAATATATATACTAATGGTCAGATGATATTATCTCTGTCCTCTAAGACATCACCCGACCATTAGTACTGTGAGGGTTGAATTCATATTGCTTTAAACAAAAGTTCAAATGAAATCACAGAATGTATCCAAGGTTATGTCTTCTCGCGGTATGATTCCAGTGGTCCAATTTGAGACATGCACACAAGCAGTTTCCAGCGGAGAGAGGATATCATAGAGGGCTCTACATTACTTTGTGGAAAGCTTTGTGGTTTTATTGAAACAAATAGAAAGTGATCTGTGATCTGAGCTAGTGTCCACACAGTCAGTTGAGTTCAGAGCACTTAGGTTGCCCCCCCGCAAGCCACCATTGAATTGACTGAAGGTGTCTGCTGGTCTGTACTGAAAGCTCAAAGTAGCAGGCAACCCAGGTGTATTTATAGAGTCAATGGCAGTATGCAGGATGATTGAATATACTGAAGTGGTAAATAATAAAGCTTTCATTGCAACCAGGCACACAAACTATAACAGTGCTACTACTGCTGTAGGACCCAGACTAAGAGCTGGCGCTTTCACCCCCCCGCAGGGCGCTCAACCTTCTCAAAAGTCAAACCAGGGGTGGGTGTTTATGTGGAGCCTGTTAAATTCTCTGGATGTCTGGGGGTTTTGTTCAAAGTAGTGGCGGAGTTGACTATGGTGCAGACATTTTAATAATTCTTTTTCATATAGTAATTAAAATGTTCCTGTATACATATTCAGCTAGTTTATATCCAGATATAAAACATCAGAGAATGCAGAGAATGTTTCATTTCTCAAATTTCCAACTTTGTAAAATGAATTAAATATGTATTTTATTTGACAGAGCACACAGTTAAAAGGGAATACTAAAATACATTTCTAAAGAGACAGGAAATGTCTTGGGTATTAATATTTGATGTTGATTAGGGTTTAGGTGAGTTATTTTATCTAGTCATGATAGCATATTATTTTGTTTTGTTTTGACATTGTCTAATGACAAGTAGAAACCCAAAGCAGGAAGCAAGTCAGTCAAGTAAAACCACATTTTCCGTTGAGTTGTTTTGTGATGTGATGTTTATATACTGGTAGATTTGGCAAATGCATTAATAATAGTCACATGTTTTGTCAAACTTACTTTACACAGTGCCTTCAGAAAGTATTCATACCCCTTGACTTATTTCACATTTTGTTGTGTTACAGCCTGAATTCAAAATGGATTCACTTTTTTTTCTCTCACTCATCTAAATAAAAATACACCATAAAGTGAAAACATGTTTTTATTTTTATTAAAATAATTATTGAAAATGAAATACAGAAATATCAAATTTTCCTAAGTATTAACACCCCTAATATGTAGAAGCACCTTTGGTGGAGAAGTTTTTTATGGAGGTTTTGGAGCAGTGGCTTCTTCCTTGCTGAGTGGCCTTTCAGGTTATGTCGATATAGGACTTGTTTAGCTGTGGATATAGATACTTTTGTACCTGTTTCCTCCAGCATCTTCACAAGGTCCTTTGCTGTTGTTCTGGGATTGATTTGCACTTCTCGCACCAAAGTACATTCATTTCTAGGAGACAGAACGCATCTCCTTCCTGAGCGGTATGACGGCTGCGTGGTCCCATGATGTTTATACTTGCGTACTATTGTTTGTACAGATGAACGTGGTACCTTCAGGCGTTTGGAAATTGCTCCCAAGGATGAACCAGACTGGAGGTCAACAATTTTTTTTCAGAGATCTTGGTTGATTTCTTGTGATTTTCCCATGATTTCGAGCAAAGACACACTGAGTTTGAAGGTAGGCCTTGAAATACATCCACAGGTACACCTCCAATCCACTCAAATGATGTCAATTAGCCTATCAGAAGCTTCTAAAGCCATGACATAATTTTCTGGAATTTTCCAAGCTGTTTAAAGGCACAGTCATGTTAACATCTGACCCACTGGAATTGTGATATTGTGAATTATAAGTGAAATAATCTGTCTGTATTCAACTGTTGGAAGAATTACTTGTGTCATGCACAAAGTAGATGTCCTAACCGACTTGCCAAAACTATAGTTTGTTAACATGAAATCTGTGGAGTGGTTGAAAAATGTGTTTTAATGACTTCAACCTAAGTGTATGTAAACTTTTGACTTCAACTGTGTATATATATATAATTACGTAAAATAAATATTTCTGCTAACATTTCTACAAACATGTTTTCCCTTTGTCATTATGGGGTATTGTGTGTAGAAAGAAATCTATTTAATCTATTTTGAATTCAGGCTGCAACACAACAAAATGTGGAATAAATCAAGGGGTATAAATACTTTCTGAAGGCACTGTATCTATGGCAACACAAGTATGTTTAGAATTTGAAATTGTCTGCTTCTCTTAGTTCTAATGGAAAAGGGCAGCCACCCAAATACACTGGGGGCCAAAAGTTTGGAATATTACTCATTCAAGGGTTTTTCTTTATTTGCACTATTTGTTACATTGTTGAATAAAAGTGAAGACATCAAAACTATGACATAACACATATGGAATAATGTAGTAACCAAAAAAGTGTTAAACAAATCAAAATATATTTTATGTTTGAGATTCTTCAATGTAGCCAACCTTTGCCTTGATGACAGATTTCTCTCAACCAGCTTCATGAGGACTGCCACAGGAATGGAAGACCCAGAAATACCTCTGCTGCAGAGTATAAGTTCATTAAAGTTACCAGCCTCAGATAAATGCTTCACAGAGTTCAAGTTACAGACACATCTCAACATCAACTGTTCTGAGGAGACTGTGTGAATCAGGCCTTCATGGTCGAATTGCTGCAAAGAAACCAGTACTAAAGGACACCAATAAGAAGAAGAGACTTGCTTGGGCCAAGAAACACGAGCAATGGACATTAGACCGGTGGAAATTTGTCCTTTGGTCTGGAGTCCAAATTTGCGATTTTTGGTTCCAACCTCAACCAAATTTAGATGGTTTGGGATGAGTCAGACCGCAGTGAAGGAAAAGCAGCCAACAAGTGCTCAGCATATGTGGGAACTCCTTCAAGACAAAAAAGCATTCCAGGTGAAGCTGGTTGAGAGAATGCCAAGAGTGCGCAAAGCTGTCATCAAGGCAAAGGTGGCTATTTTAATATATTTTGATTTGTTTAACACTTTTTTGGTTGCTACATGATTCCATATGTGTTATGTCATAGTTTTGATGTCTTCACTTTTATTCTACAATGTAAAAAATAGTGCAAATAAAGAAAAACCCTTGAATGAGTAATATTCCAAACTTTTGGCTCCCAGTGTATATCAGTAGTTTGTGGTGCGTCTTTGTTGGATTGATTTAAAATCAAGCTGTTTATCTACAGAACATTCTTTCACTTTAGTCCAGAAATCACTTAGGAGGTAAGTAGGCCTTTGCCTCTTCTTTCAGGCTACACACCTGTCATCTGACAGGTTGATGCTCAAATATGTTGAGGGGTTAAAAGATCTCCAGTTAAAACAAGCTACTCTTGCCCTCACAGCAAAGGTCAGGAAACATTCAAGACCCCTCAACTCAATTACCCCGACTAGCAGTTTAGGAGTTTCAAAGAACCCAGCTACCCTTGCTTCTATTCAAGTGGCGTCCTGTAAACAATTCATAACAATAAACACACATTAGAATAGAGACCCCAAATTATCTCTGTGGGAGTATGAAGACTTAGATGTTAGTCTGTTGCTGGTGCTAACTAATTTTATACATTATCCAGTGATTAAAGCATTATATCTATCACTGGTGACCCAATATGCATTTTAGTTTCCTTTTCAGATTTATTTTTCTTTAATTGTTCAATGCTTTTCTCATTGCTTAACTTAAGGAGCAAGTGTCGGAAATGGTTTTCCTTTCTCTGTGGTACATGGTCTTGATCTGGCCTGGGGAGGCAGGGTTTGCAGACAACATAATACTTGTTCAAGTGCTTAAAAAAGACATCCTCCATCCTTGAAATACCACACTATTCTATATGTCAAATTGAGATTCATGGAAAAGGAAGGTTGTGAGAAAAGTTAGACACGGCCCAGACGAGATTACCAAACTGACAGTTTAGCAGTGAGTCAGCTGAACTCATGCCTTTTTTAAACACCGCAACCACATTGAAATTAACTCACAGTGTGAGATAATCTGTAGTTATTACAGCTTTTCATGGTACCGCTCTGAAGTTTAGGGACTCTGAAGAATTTCACCTGACACAGAAATATACCCATAGTGTTTCGGTTTTGCTGACTTGCAGCCTAATGTTGAAAATAATTATTTGTTAGGTGGCATCTAGGGCAGATTCAAATGTGTGGTTAGCATGACAATTGTTATTTTACCTGAATATGTATTATATCTTCCTATGATTGTAAGCTTGGGAAATTGTCTAATTGCTATTCAGGCACATTGTGATCAGGATTACTATTCAACAGCGGAGAGTTTCTGACTCACATTCAGCGGTGAGCATTCTTGTTCCACCTCCTGTCAGACATAGTGGGACATGCTTTTGATTGGCCGTCCCTTTTACCAGGAACAGTTTAGCTCTTGTTCTGCATTTCAGCTGTTCCATTCCAATGAGCTCTGCCTCCAAACTAATTGGCCTTAGTGTGAAAGCTCAAATTGCATAGCAGGCTCTGACAGACTAGGCAAATCACTGACTGGTACAGCTGCATGCCTACTGTTCTAAAAATTAAGGTTGGGTGGTATCCAGAATTTCATGCCGTCATACTGTTTCTGTACCATACTGGGATATATGGTATTAACGGAAGTGCACAAAACAATTTAGGCAACAGGGATCTTGATCCAGGAGGGGATTGAATGTCTCTGATGTAACCAAGAAGCTTGATCTTGACATCTAGCCACTTAGCTAGTAAGTTAGCACACCAAATGCATAGCTGGAGCCCTGAGCTGGATATAATTTATTTGACAAGTCTTAGATTTCTTATAGTTATACTTATAGTAATAAGAAATGGTGTAGCACGCACCCCTGCAGCCCATGGGGGTGACCCCCCCCAAATAATAATAATATATACTGAGTGTACATGACATAGACTGACCAGGTGAATCCAGGTGAAAGCTATGATCTTTTATTGATGTCACTTGTTAAATCCTCTTCAATCAGTGTAGTTGAAGGGGAGGAGACAGGTTAAAGAAGGATTTTAAAACCTTAAGACAATTGACCCATGGATTGTGTACACGTGCCATTCAGAGGATGAATGGGCAAAACAAAATATTTAAGTGGCTTTGAACGGGGTATGGTATCCAGGCAACTTGACACAACTGTGGGATGCATTGGTGTGAACATGGGCCAGCATCCCTGTGGAACTCTTTCAACACCTTGTAGAGTCCATGCCCCGATGAATTGAGGCTGTTCTGAGGGCCAAAGGGGTACAACTCAACATGTTCCTAATGTTTTGTACACTCAGTGTATATGCCCAGTTTACATTTCCCTAATTGGGATGTTACTAGTTTTCAAACATACAGTTTGATATCAGGCGTATTCAACAAAGGTCTCTTGATAGGCTCTGTGTATGAGCAGAACCATTATAATGGAAGATGATATATAGATTTGATTTACTGTGCCTTTGATCATTGAGACAACGAGAGGGAAACTATACTTTAATTGGATTGAGAAAGATTATTTGGCTCCTAAAGGCCTTTATAAAACCCTGGGACTGTTAGAATGAATAGAGTACATCTTATTGTCACTTTTATGTGTGTGGATATAGTGAAAATGATAGTAGTAGTAAAAGTAGTATCCTATTGTGTATTACATCTACAAATAGTATAGGTTTTGTCTAAATAACACAAAAATGAATCCACTGCTCCGAGTTACTTTTCTCTCAGTACAATTTCACTTAATTTCACTTTGAGTCGCAGCGAACTGTTCTGGTGTGATCATTTCTGCTTTCTGCAGGGTTGATAAGGTACCGCTGGATTCATTACAGTTTGTCACAGGCAGCAGACACCATGTTCAATGCCCTAATGCTTTGCATACTAATCCTCAGGCCTAGTGATCAAGTCTCCGAGCAAAAGCAGCCCAGTCAGGTGTGGTCAAACCCAGGAGCACGGAGCCTCATGGTTCAATAGCACCTAAACAGGGCTATGTCCGAAATTGCACCGTATTCCCTATAGTGCACTGCTTTTGCCCAGAGAATAGGATGCTATTTCAGACACAACCCAGGGTTTTGTGTCAGTCCCCTACTACCCCATCCAAGCAGCCTTTTCCTCTAAAATGTCAAACACGTAAGGTTATCTATCTGCTGTCATAAATGCTCCCGCTGAACTGCACAGAAGCGAGGCTCTCGGTGTAATTTGTCGGCTTGATCAAACAAGACAGGCTTGAAATAAGGTGTAGTGGATGTTGTGGTGGTCAATTTGTGATCCATCTTCAGAAATGAAAATGTGTTGACTCCGAGGTGGAAAATGTTAGACCTGTAATTAGTTGTCATATGGAAAGTCTATTTTGTATATGGCATGATTTACTGAAGGAAACCAGATTAGTCCAATACAGTAGCATAGGCTTGCTGGATGATACATTAGACGAGTCCTTTTAAAACAGAGAGACACCTGCAGTCAGAATCCTTCCATGTTGTTAATTGTTGTTAATTATATTACCGATGGCAAGTTTGCCATCAATTAAAGTGACTTGAGAATGAGATGTGTTTTCAGAGGAAGTCTATGTTCCACGGTGCGAAAGCACAGAGAGAAGTGCAAATGAGCCTTGTGAACTGCTGACTGCAGCAACACCATCCCTCCCCCTGTAGATGCAAGATAGTGCAACTGGAATTAGGAGTGGGCCTGTTTAATGGGGCGAAATAGTGAGGAATATGTGGAGGCCACCAGTGTGAAGGACTCAGCACTCTGAGTTGTGGAAGGCCTGTGCTGTGCACTGCCGCGGGCTTCAAATGGACTTAGTCAGATTAAACCTTGTCTTAATTGATGGTAAGCAGATCAAAGTAACAGGACTTAAGTCCAGATAAAGGGGCAAAGCCGTGATGATTTAGACACAGTGGAATTCAGGGGAGAGGCCCAGAGGAGCGACAAACATTAGGCATGCTCTCTCAGCCACTGAGAAAATCCATTCTGTCCCCTCAGCCACACACACACACACACACACACACAATCTGCATGCTCTCAACAACAACATGGTAGAACCAGCAACTTCACAGGTTCACTCTAGCTATCTAAACCAGCTTTAGCCCTATGCGGTTGGTCTGCCTCAAAGGGGTTTTCAGTGTTTGCTTTTGAATAATGATTTAGCATTAACTAATACTATTCAGAATTCATTTTTTGTGAACTTCTGAGCTTTGTATGGCCAGTGACATCTTTCTGTTTGTTATACAGTTTAATAAAATGGCAAGTTTGGATCCTGGATGCTGATTGGTTGATAGACGCAATTTTGTTCACTATAATTACCACAAAATGCCATAATTACATTTAAAAATAAACTTAATCTCCCCCAGAAAATACATTATTTCCCCATGCTTCTTGCTTAGCATTTGGTTTGGAAGAGTGGGGGTTAATATAAGCCTTGCTGTGTGCCTATACAAGCGGGGCAACATGTTGCAGTATTTTTTTTCAGCTATCTCCACTGTGCCATGCATATGAACTTGATGAGACTGACAGCTTCTCTGATCCAGGCAAATTCATTTATTAAGATAATTATAATGGATATATCCAAAGAATCGGCTATAGAAGTGAACATAAAACAAACAAAAATGCACATTGTTTGCTGTCATTTCAGCTGCTTGGTGTCATTGTGTGTTACCTAGCTAGCTTGGTGTGATTGTGTGTTACCTAGCTAGCTTGGTGTGATTGTGTGCTACCTAGCAAGCTTGGTGTGATCGTGTGTTACCTAGCTAGACAATCAGCTGGTTGTTATCTATTTAAACATTATTTATGAAATCATTATTTGCTGAAGTTCTTGTTGCCTATTTATACATTATTTTATACATGTATGAAGTTCTTTTCTCTCGTCATCATTGAACCTCAGCTAGCTAGCTACATGCCAATGATTTGTTTAGCAAAGCAACGTGGAATGAATAGAATGAACTGGGACTGCGGTTAGAAATTAGTCGGAAAAGGTGCACAAAGCTGGGACCGAGAGACTGAAAAACAGCTTCTATCTCAAGGCCATCAGACTGTTAAATAGTCATCACTAGCCGGCCTCTGCCTAGTACCCTGCCCTGAACTTAGTCACTGTTACTAGCCAGCTACCACCCGGTTACTCTACCATGCACCTTAGAGGCTTCTGCCCTTTGTACATAGTAATGGAACACTGGCCACAATAATGTTTGCATAATGTTTTACCCACTTCATATGTATATACAGTATTCTGGCCAAGGCCTATCCTATTTAACTATTGCTGTACATACAGTATGATATACTACATATTCTATCCATATACTGTCCATTTTGTCTATACATCCCCATCACACACATATAATGTAAATATACTCCAGAGAACAACATTTCTCATCCAAATATTTATATATTTCTTACTTTTTAGATTTGTGTGTATTGTTGTGTATTGTTAGATATTAATGCACTGTTGGAGCTAGGACCACAAGCATTTTGCTATATCCGCTAAATATGTGTATGCGACCAATACAATGAATGATTTGATGTGTATATGTGTGTTTGTAGGAGAGAATGGTGTGTGTGTGTGTGTTTATGAGAGAGAGCGAGACAGAGTGTGTGAGGAAGGCAGGGAGAGAAGGTCTCATGCTGTGTTTTGCCCTTACTGCCACAATGACATGCAGATCATTATGCATGTACAGTGCCCTTCAGAAAGTATTCATACCCATTGACTTTTTTTTTTTTTTTCACCCATCTACACCGAATACCCCATAATGACAAAGTGAAAACATTACCTCATTGACCCTCCGGAGGACCTTGAAGGGCCCCACAAACTGGGGTCTCAGCTTCCGGCAGGCCAGGTGTAGAGGGAGGTTCCTGGTGGAGAGCCAGACGGGAGCCTCACTGTGGTGGTGTTCCACACCTACTCTGCGTGCCGGAACCACTTGTCAACTGCAGGGGCTTTGTCTGGTTTGGAGTCCACGGAGCCAGGGCCGGCTGATATCCCAGGACGCACTGGAAGGGATTCAGCCCGGTGGAGGAATGACAAAGTGATTTCTGGGAGTATTCCGCCCAGGAAAGGAACCGGGCCCACTCCCCCTGCCGGTCCTGACAGTGACTCCTTAGGAATCTCCCCAGTTCCTGGTTGGTCCTCTCCACCTGTCCGGTAGACTGAGGCCGGTACCCGGATGTGAGGCTGACCGTGGCCCCCAGCTTCTACATAAAGATTTTCCAGACCTGCAACGTGAATTGGGGACCACGGTTGGAAACAATGTCCTCCAGAAGGCCATAGTGCCGGAATAATTGCGGGAATAGTGCCTCAGAGACCTGGAGAGTGGTGGGTAGACCAGAGACAGGGATATAATGGCAAGATTTGGAGAATCTGTCAACAACAACCCGAATATTGGTAAAACCATCAGAAAGGGGAGATCCGTTACAAAGTCTATCAATCAATCAAATTTTACATCAGCCAATGTCACAAAGTGCTATACTGAAAACCAGCCTAAAACCCCAAACAGCAAGCAATGCAGATGCAGAAGCAAAGTCTATGGACAGATGTGACTAAGGCTGCTGAGGCATGGGAAGGGGAAGTCATTTACCTGCTGGAGCGTGCCGGGGAGATTTGGATTGTGTACATACTGAACATGAAATCAAATCAAATTTTATTGGTCACATACACATGTTTAGCAGATGTTAATGCGGGTGTAGCGAAATGCTTGTGCTTCTAGTTCCGACAGTGCATTAATATCTAACAAGTAATATCTAACAATTACACAACATATACCCAATACACACAAATGTAAGTAAGGAATTAATTAAGACTATATACATATGGACGAGCGGCATGGACTAAGATACAGTAGAATAGTATTGAATACAGTATATACATATGAGATGAGTAACTCAAGATATGTCAACATTATTAAGTGACTAAGATGCCGAAGGATAGTATAGAATACAGTATATACATATGAGATAAGTGATGCCAGATATGTAAACATTATTAAAGTGACTAGTGTTCCGTACCTTAAAGTGACCAGTGATTTCTAGTCTGTGGTCTGTTCTTAGGAGTACATATTGAATATGAGTTGACATAGTGGGCGACGTCCTGCGCCACGGTGGGCCACCAGTATTTATCGGAGAGCGATCGGATGGCGCAGGTGATATCTGGGTGTCCAGCGGCAAGGGATGTACGTGCCCATGTCAACATCCGATCAGTTACCCCCGTGGGGATGTAGATGCGCTCAGGAGGGCAGAAGCGGTTTCCCTCTTCAGAGCCTGGCGGATGTCCATATCTACGTCCCAAAACATGGGGCCAACGATACGGGAGGACCGCTTGATGGGCTGGAGGACACTCACAGGACACTCCATTGACATGGAACCAGAGGGTCCTCCGGCATCCTGGTCCCCAGGCAGTGATTTTCATCTTTGACCAGGAGATGGTGGGGTTATGGAGTTGGAGCCACAGGAGGCCGAGGATGACTTTGTGTACGGGTGCGGTGATGAAGAAGAAGGGAAGGCTTTCCTGGTGCTTGGGTCCCACAGTGAGGGTGAGTGGTGCTGTGACGTGAGTAATTGTGCCGGATCCCAATGGTCGCATATCCAGAGCTTGGACAGGAAAAGGAGAGGAGAGCGGGTGTGAAGTTAGCCTGGGAGACGGAAGGTCGAGGTGTACACCAGCTCTCCCGAAAAAGATGAGATGAGAGCGTCCAAGGATAGGTTGTCATCTCGACATGCCAACTCTGTCTGGACCTCCTCATGCAGTCCACTGTGGAATAGAGTGCGGAGCGCAGGCTCATTCCATCTGCTGGAGGCTGCCACAGTCCGAAAGGTGAGGGCGTACGCCGCAGCTGTCTGGGCACCCTGCTGGAGTTGAAAAAGTCGCTCACCTCCCTCTCTGCCCTCTGGAGGATGGTCGAAGACCGCCCTGAACAGAGCCATGAACCTCTCATAGGAATCAAACTCATCCTCTCCTCTCTCCCAGACGGCCATAGCCCACTCCAACACCCGTCCGGTCAGCAGGGAAATGACCGTGGCAACCTTGGACCTCACGGTGGTGGGGGCTCCCATCTGATAGGCGAAATAGAGGGCGCACTGTGACGACCCGTGGTAGGAGGATTAAAACAAGCAGACAACAAGAAAATGGTGTTTGAAAAAGGTCAAGTTTTTGCTGTGAGACAATAGGGTAACCTAGGTAACCAGATAGTTTTCCCCACAGTCGGGCAGGGCTGCGGCCATCTAATACCGACTGGGACTATTGTGGGGGCTGTTGCCTAGGCAACCAAAGACTTGATTGCTACAATACCTTGCTTGTTTCAGCAAGGAGCAACAAAATGTAAGCACGTTGTTAAGAGTCCATGTTAACGCAGAAACTGACTCTACCGCACGAATGCCGGCTTCAGTCAGCTGTTCATTATGACAGTTATTTTATTTATTATACCAATGTACTGTAGTCTATTTCTTAAGATACAATATTTGGAATAGACAAATTGACAGAACGACAGATATATGGGACCCAAAAGCGGACACGGAGGCAGGGATATGATTGACTGTTTAATAGTAGATATGGGGCAAGACAGGCTCGTAGTCAATAACAGGCAGTGTTGGTAACAGGGAATCAGAAGGATGGCCGTACAGAGGAGTAGACAGTCTCGTAATCCGTAATGCAGGCAGAGTTCGTTTGGCAGCAGATCAGATGGTCGAAGGCACATGAGGGGGCTAGACAGGAACGTAATCCAACAGGCAGGTAGAGGTCCAAATACCGGGAAACAGACTGGCAGAGTTAGTAATACGAGATAGAGTGCTGGAAACGACTGACTAGGCAAGACGATCTGGCAAAACCCTAACAGAACCCAAGGGACTAAATAACCAAACTGATTGACAAAGGAGATAGGGTGCACCTGGTGTGGGGAGGGGACAAACACAGACAGGTGAAACAAATCAGGACATGACAGTACCCCTCCTCCTACGGGCGCCACCTGGCGACCGACCCGGGTGCATACCTGGCTGACCGGGATGCCGTCGATGAAAGTCGGCGATGAGCTCCGGGTCGAGGATGTCCCTGGTAGAGACCCAAGACCGCTCCTCTGGCCCGTAGCCCTCCCAGTCAACCAGGTACTGGAAACCCCGGCCCCGGGGACGGACTCTCAGGAGGCGACGCACCGTCCAGGCAGGTTGATTGTCAATAACCCGAGGAGGAGGAGCAGACCTAGGAACAGGAGACAAAGGACAATGAGAGACAGGTTTAACACGGGACACATGAAAGGTGGGATTAATGCGGAGGGACCGGGGCAACATGAGGCGTATGGCTGAACGGTTGATAATCCGGGAGATCTGATAGGGACCGATGTAACGGGATGAGAGCTTGCGACTCTCCACCCGAAGGGGCAGATCTCGGGTGGACAGCCACACCCTCTGGCCCACACGATAGTGGGGAGCCGGGGTCCTGCGGCGGTCAGCCTGCCGCCGATACCTGGCATTGGTGCGTAATAGAACCGCCCGGGCCTTTCTCCATGTCCGACGGCAGCGCCTTACAAACAACTGGGCCGACGGAACGCCAACCTCCTCCTCCTGCTCCGGAAACAGCGGAGGCTGGTAGCCCAAGGAGCATTCGAAAGGGGAAAGCCCAGTAGCGGAGGAAGGCAGGGTGTTGCGGGCATATTCCACCCAAACGAGTTGCCGGCTCCAGGTGGTGGGATTGTCCGAAACCAGGCAACGTAGAACAGTCTCGAGATCTTGATTGGCCCGCTCTGATTGGCCGTTAGACTCTGGGTGGAAACCTGAGGACAGGCTGATAGAGGAACCAATAAGGGTACAGAAAGCCCTCCAGAACTGGGAAGTGAACTGAGGACCCCGGTCGGAGACGATGTCAATGGGTAATCCGTGGATTCTAAAAACGTGCTGCACCATCAGTTGGGCCGTTTCCTTGGCCGATGGCAGCTTAGGCAGGGCGATGAAGTGTGCCGCCTTCGAGAACCGGTCCACAATGGTGAGGATAGCGGTATTGCCGTCGGATTGCGGCAGGCCTGTGACAAAATCCAGGGAGATGTGCGACCATGGACGATGAGGAACCGGAAGAGGCTGTAGGAGACCAGCCGGGGCCTGGCGGGGCGTCTTGTTTTGGTTACACACTGTGCAGGCAGAGACGAAAGAGGGGACATCCACTCCCATGGTGGGCCACCAAAACCTTCGACGTATAAATGCCAGGGTCCGGCGAGAACCGGGGTGGCAGGTCAGTTTAGATGAATGACCCCATTCCAGGACTCGGGATCGGACAGGGTCAGGCACGAACAGGCAGCCTGGCGGACCCCCTCCGGGGTCAGGGCTCAACTGTTGTGCGTTACGCACATCCTCTTCAATACCCCAGACCAAGGATGTAGCCAAACAAGAAACTGGGAGAATGTGCTCATTACCTTGGGCAGCAGCAGGACTGAACACACGGGAGAGGGCGTCCGGTTTAGTGTTTTTAGAGCCGGGTCGATAAGACAGGGTAAAATTAAAGCGAGTAAAAAACAGGGCCCACCTGGCTTGTCGGGCATTGAGCCTCCTGGCTGAGCGTAGATACTCCAGGTTCTTGTGGTCTGTCCACACAAGAAATGGTTGTTCCGCTCCCTCCAGCCAATGTCTCCACTCCTCCAATGCAGTCTTGACCGCCAGCAATTCCCTGTTGCCGACGTCATAGTTAACCTCAGCAGGTGTCAAACGACGGGAGAGGAATGCACAGGGGTGCAGCTTCTGGTCGCCGTCCGACCTTTGTGACAACACGGCCCCCACGCCGACGTTGGAGGCGTCCACCTCCACCACAAACTGCCGGGCCGGATCTGGGTGAATCAGAATGGGGGCTGAAGTGAAGCGCTGTTTGAGGGCCGCGAAGGCCTGGGCTGCTTGGGAGGACCATACAAAGTTCACTTTAGTCGAGGTTAAAGCCGTGAGTGGGGCTGCCAAAATACTGTAATTACGGATGAATCGCCGATAAAAATTGGCAAACCCCAGGAAACGTTGCAGATCCAGGCGTGAAGAGGGCTGTGGCCAATCAGTGACGGCTTGGACCTTGCCTGGATCCATTCGGATGCTACCTGCAGCCACTATGTAACCCAAGAAAGGAATGACAGAGCGATGGAACTCACACTTTTCTGCTTTTACAAACAGTTGGTTCTCTAATAATCGCTGGAGGACCTGTCGTACGTGTGCCGTGTGTTCCTGGGCTGAGTGGGAAAAAATCAAGATATCGTCCAGATACACAAAAACAAAACGATTAATCATGTCCCGGAGTACGTCATTTACCAGAGCCTGGAAGACAGCGGGAGCGTTCGTCAATCCAAATGGCATCACCAGGTATTCATAGTGTCCACTAGCAGTGTTAAACGCAGTCTTCCATTCATCCCCTTCTCGTATCCGTACCAGGTGATAAGCATTTCGGAGATCCAGCTTCGAGAAGATTGTGGCTCCTTGGAGCAACTCAAAGGCAGAGGCAAGCAGGGGAAGTGGATAACGGTTTTTCACCGTTATGTCATTCAGGCCCCGGTAATCAATGCATGGGCGTAGTGTTTTATCCTTCTTGGCCACGAAGAAAAACCCAGCCCCAGCAGAAGAGGATGATGGCCGAATAATCCCAGCCCTGAGGGAGGTCTCCACATAATCCGCCATGGCCTTAGTTTCCGGACCGGACAGGGAGTACAGACGTCCACGGGGGGGTGATGTACCTGGATGGAGGTCTATGGCACAGTCGTATGGCCGATGAGGTGGTAAAGAGGTAGCCCGAGACTTATTGAACACCTCTCTTAGATCCCAGTATTCAGGAGGAACAGATGACACATCGATGTTCTCTGTGGAAAGTGGAACCTGTCTGTTAAGAACATGTGGTGCAGCCCTCAGGCAATGAGCAAGGCAAAAAGGGCTCCAGTTAATAACAGAACCAGTAGTCCAGTCGATGTGAGGGTTGTGTTTGACAAGCCAAGAATGGCCTAACACAATCGGAGTGTTTGGAGAATGTAAGGGCAGGAACTGGATCTCCTCCCTGTGGTTACCAGACAGGATCAGAGTGATGGGCACCGATATCTGAGACATCCGTCCAATAGAACGACCGTCCAGAGCAGTGGCCTCGATGGGCGTGCTTAGAGGGCGTGAGGGAATGCCTAACTTAACCAGAAGTGAATTATCAATGAAGCAATCGTCAGCCCCTGAATCCATAAGGACATTTACTTTCAGGGTTTGGGAACCCCAAATAATAGTGGCAGGAAAAGGAAAACGAACCGGGGATACCCACGGGGTTTTAGTTTGACTCACCCGTATTCCTATTTGCATGGGTTCAGGCGTAAGGACCTCGGACGCCCTCGATGGTTCTCGGAAGAATTCGGGTAGTCCCGTCAGTCCCCGTGACGTTCTACCACCCGATCCGCTGAAATGCGGAAGTGTCTGAGCAGGACGACAATATTTTCTCTCTCGATTACGTTCCTGAAGTCTACTGCCTATACGCATGGCCATGGAGATGAGACTATCTAAACTGGGAGGCACCTCTCGGGCGGCGAGCTCATCTTTAATGGAATCACATAGTCCATCATAAAATGCATCGAGCAGAGCCTCTGAATTCCATGAGCACTCCGCTGCCAGGGTCCGGAATGTAATGGAGTAATCCGACACGCTGCTAGTCCCCTGTTTTAGATTTAACAGCTGACGTGCCGCTTCTCTGCCGGATAGTGGAGCGTCGAAAACTTTTTTTACTTCCGCAGTAAACGCTGCCAGGCTGTAACAGACTGGAAGTTGCTGGTCCCAGATCGGCGTAGCCCAGGCCAGGGCTCGCCCCGTCATCATGGTTATCATATATGCAACCCGTGACTTCTCTGTGGGAAAGGAGGATGGCTGCAGCTCAAAGATACGCGAGCATTGGGACAAAAACGGACCACAATAACTCGAATCACCTGAGAACCGTTCGGGAGCAGGTAAGTGCGGCTCTCTTAGGGATACCGGGGAAGGTGTTGGATTGCTGGGAATAGGTGGGACAGGAGACGGGGGGGAAGCTCTCTGTGCCGGTAGTGCCAGTGTTAATCTCTCCAAATGTTGGAGCAGGCATTCGGTGACCCGCTGCTGGTTATCTCTCTGCTCATGGATTTCCTCTGCTATTGAACGTAGCACCTCCTCGTGTCGACCCACAATAACCTCTTGGTGGGCTATTGCGTTCTGTAGCTGAGTCAACTCCGCTGGGTCCGTCATGGCCAGATCGTTCTGACAGAACGACAGATATATGGGACCCAAAAGCGGACACGGAGGCAGGGATATGATTGACTGTTTAATAGTAGATATGGGGCAAGACAGGCTCGTAGTCAATAACAGGCAGTGTTGGTAACAGGGAATCAGAAGGATGGCCGTACAGAGGAGTAGACAGTCTCGTAATCCGTAATGCAGGCAGAGTTCGTTTGGCAGCAGATCAGATGGTCGAAGGCACATGAGGGGGCTAGACAGGAACGTAATCCAACAGGCAGGTAGAGGTCCAAATACCGGGAAACAGACTGGCAGAGTTAGTAATACGAGATAGAGTGCTGGAAACGACTGACTAGGCAAGACGATCTGGCAAAACCCTAACAGAACCCAAGGGACTAAATAACCAAACTGATTGACAAAGGAGATAGGGTGCACCTGGTGTGGGGAGGGGACAAACACAGACAGGTGAAACAAATCAGGACATGACACAAATTCCATTATTATATTGAGTACTTTGGCCCAACTGGAACCAACATGCTAAGAGAGGATAAAATGGTTACTGAAAGAATGGTTTGTAAGATGTTAATAAAACAGTGAGCTTATCATTATGCGGTCAAATGTTGCTCTCTTACAATACCTTCCTGATTACTGCATGCGTTTGAGGACACGAACAAGGACAAGGTCCTCTATATCAAGCGGTATGGAAGGAAGGCCCGGAAAATTGTTAAAGACTCCAGCTACCCAAGCCATAGAATGTTCTCTCTGCTTCTGCATGGCAAGCGGTAGCGGAGCAACAATTCTGACACCAACAGGCTCCTGAACAGCTTCTATCCCCAAGCCGTAAGACTGCTAAATAGCTAACAAAATGGTTACATAGACTTTCTTTTATTACTTGTTTATTTATATGCATACTACGTACATTCACCGGACTCTACACACTCACTTAGACACACTCACACTGACACTCCAACACACACACACACACACACACGCACACACACACACACTTAATAGATAACATGCACACACATTCATACTTACTCTACATACATTCACACACACTCACATACAATCGTCATATACGCCATGGCGTCGGTGCCGTTTGAGATGAGGGAGGATTATACTTTTTTTTATGAGCATGGACTTATTTCTATTACAGCATATTGGATGACTCTCATTCATATTCCATTCACCCAGTTCAATTTAACATCGATAGGTTTAGGCTACTACATGAATTCTCCCTGTACCCTTCATGAGGTTGCTACAACCTAGCCAATGAATGAAAGTTTACAACGTAGGTGCACAGGTCGAGAGAAATTTGAGTAATCAAGGTGACAGACATTGACACATTCAATACCGCTTTGCACACTCTTGCCTGCATCTAGCTGATCTATGGTGTAATCATTAGTCCAACAGTAGCAAACAACAGTTCAGGTATGTTTATCCCCGTTTCGTTCCACTTGCTTCCCGTTAAGAAACATTTTTCAACAGAATCTGCGAAATGAAAACACAGTTCACTTTCATAGCAGCCACATAAAAACAGCATGATCCCTTTGATTGTTGTATTCCTTCTCGCATCTAAGCACTCTCCTCTCACCTTTTCCCTTCGCTTGTAGACATCACTGCACAACTCACCAGCTTTGTGACCAGGCGACAAAACATTTCTGAGCCAAACCTTTATATCATAACCACTACACACAGTCTACATCATTGTCACCATATTAACGTCATAGTCAACATACAGTTGAAGACAGAAGTTAACATACACCTTAGCCAAATACATTTAAACTCCGTTTTTCAACTGAGTGTATGTAAACTTCTGACCCACTGGGAATGTGATGAAAGAAATAAAAGCTAAAATAAATAATTCTCTCTACTATTATTCTGACATTTCACATTCTTAAAATAAAGTGGTGATCCTAACTGACCTAAGACAGGATTAAATGTCAGGAATTGTCAGAATAATAGTAGTGAGAAGTGGGTCAGACGTTTACATACACTCAATTAGTATTTGGTAGCATTGCCTTTAAATTGTTTAACTTGGGTCAAACGTTTCAGGTAGCCTTCCACAAGCTTCCCACAATAAGTTGGGTGAATGTTGGGTCATTCCTCCAGACAGAACTGGTGTAACTGAGTCAGGTTTGTAGGCCTCCTTGCTCACACACGCTTTTTCAGTTCTACACACACATTTTCTATAGGATTGAGGTCAGGGCTTTGTGATGGCCACTCCAATACCTTGACTTTGTTGTCCTTAAGCTATTTTGCCACATCTTTGGAAGTATGCATTGTTCGTTTGGAAGACCCATTTGCGACCAAGCTTTAACTTCCTGACTGATGTCTTGAGATGTTGCTTCAATATATCCACATAATTTTCCTTCCTCATGATGCTATTTTGTGAAGTGCACCTCCTGCAGCAAAGCACCTCAACAACATGATGCTGCCACCCCGTGCTTCACGGTTGGGATGGTGTTCTTCGGCTTGCAAGCCTCCCCCTTTTTCCTCCAAACATAACGATGGTCATTATGGCCAAACAGTTCTATTTTTGTTTCATCAGACTAGAGGACATTTCTTTAAAAAGTACGATCTTTGTCCCCATGTGCATTTGCAAACTGTCGTCTGGCTTTTTTATGGCGGTTTTGGAGAAGTGGCTTCTTTCTTGCTGAGCGGCCTTTCAGGTTTTGATGATATAGGACTTGTTTTACTGTGGATATAGATACTTTTGTGCCTGTTTCCTCCAGCATCTTCACAAGGTCCTTTGCTGTCTCCTTCCTGAGCGGTATGACGTCTGTGTGGTCCCATGGTGTTTATACTTGCGTACTATTGTTTGTACAGATGAACGTGGTACCTTCAGGCGTTTGGAAATTGCTCCCAAGGATGAACCAGACTTGTGGAGGTCAACAATTTTTTTTACGAGATCTTGGCTGATTTCTTTTTATTTTCCCATGATGTCGAGCAAAGACGCACTGAGTTTGAAGGTAGGTCTTGAAATACATCCACAGGTACACCTCCAATTGACTCAAACTATGTCAATTAGCCTATTAGAAGCTTCTAAAGTCATGACATCATTTTCTGGAACTGTCCAAGCTGTTTAAAGGCACAGTCAACTTAGTGTATGTAAACTTCTAACCCACTGGAATTGTGATATAGTGAATTATAAGTGAAATAATCTGTCTGTATTCAACTGTTGGAAGAATTACTTGTGTCATGCACAAAGTAGATGTCCTAACCGACTTGCCAAAACTATAGTTTGTTAACATGAAATCAGTGGTTGAAAAATGAGTTTTAATGACTTTAACCTAAGTGTATGTAAACTTCCGACTTCAACTGTAGCTACTAGAACTAACGCGTTAGTAAACCTGCTACAATTATGCAGTACAATGTACAGTCAGCAGCAAGCAGTTTAGCAGTTACAGCGGCAGGCCCCGGTGGCAATAGATTTCTAAAACCAAAAGCTTACCTGACTTGGAAGAGTTCCAGTGTTGGATAGCCAAAGCCAGCTAGCTAACATAGGATCCCTCTCTGAGCCGGGTGTTTGAGTAAGATAAACTAGCTCGCTGCAGGCTGAGTGAAAGAGAAAGTCGAAAATAATCAAACTAAACATCTCTCTTTCTCTCTCTCTCTCTCTCTCTAGCTTCACCTTCATTTTTGAAGAAATGTATTTGTTCAAAACTGTCTTTCTCTCTTTGAGTCAACCTCTCATTATATGTTATGCACTGCAGTGCTAGCTAGTGTCGTGTCTCTGGCTTTGATTAAATGTGAGGCATGCTATTTTATAAAAAAGATTATTCAACATTTTATTGATGACGTGATTGAATTAAATCCTGCAACAATTAACTTATTAATAACCTGGGGCACCACGGAAGTGTGTTTATAGAGTACTGTCTTCCGAATAAAAACTCTTAAAGATCTGAAGATCTTATATCAAATAGCAGGTAATTATTTAGTTACCTCATTATCAGTCAGTCTCATTCTGAACATCGTAAGATCTAAATCTGCACGAGTCCTAGCTCCCATGTTTAAATCAGCATCCACAAATCTGCACGAGTCCTACCACGGGTCGTCACAGTGAGCCCTCTATTTCGCCTATCAGATGGGAGCCCCCACCACCGAGAGGTCCAAGGTTGCCACGGTGTCTTAATGATTTATTTACTAGCTAAAGAATCACCCAGAATTACATTTACTGTATATACACACAGGATAAATCATACATGTTAGCAATCAGGCCATGAAAGGTCCCTAGTGGGCTTTTCCGATATGACGGCTAGTTACACAAAGGATGGGGAGGGGTTAGATGAAACGAAAGAGCGGGAAGGCTCTGGGACAAAGGAATGGTAGTCTCTATGGGAGAGCTGCTCATATATTCTCACATCAATATCAACACATATGCACTTTAATAACTGCCCATTCGGATACATGAAATGCAATTATAGTTTGAGCTTGGCTTTAATAGATAGGCCGAAGACGGAAGACTCAGGTCCTTGGGAGAGTCTTCCTGGTTGTAGTGTCTGTAGAGAGATTGTCTGTGTTCGTCTTAGGGTGCGTTCACCAAATGCAGTCTGCTAACCGCAACCACTAAGATCTAATCACTTCTTCTTTAGTGAGACTTGGTTCAAAGTTCATAACAAGTTGCCATAATCTGCTCATACTGTAATCTGGCTGGTCTTTGTCGAAATTCACCATTTCACGTGTCAGTCAACACCTCTACGTTGAAAATTCGCACTTCTATGCAAAGTCCTTGCATTTCTGGAAAGTGGAGTTTTACTTCCGGCAACAGGCTTTATACTAGGGAGAGAAGGGTGTTCATTGTCCAACCTATTTATGTTACCATACCTTCTCTGTGGTAACAAAGGGATTTCCCAGGGTCCATTCTGTAGAACGGTTTGAGAGAGAGAGAAAGGAATAAACCTCCCCAACAGGCAACGTCACGACTCTAGCTGTAGCTTACTAGTACAAGATTCATTCTCTGATCCTTTGACTGGGTGGACAACATGTCAGTTCATGCTGCAAGAGCTCTGATAAGTCTATGGAAGGGGGTGAAAACCACAAGCCTCTTAGGTTTTGTATTGAAGTCAATGTACCCAAAGGAGGAAAGAAACTAGCTGTCCTCCGGCTACACCATGGTGCTGTTGAGGCTACTGTAGACGTTCATTACAAAACAGTGTGTTTTAATCTATTATTTGGTGACGTGAATATACTGTATTTAGTATAGTTTTATCAAAAACTTTGAACTTTTGTAATAGGGCTTACTGAACCTGGAACTGACCCTGTATATAGCTACTGACCCTGGAACTGACCCTGTATATAGCTACTGACCCTGGAACTGCCCCTGTATATACAGTGGGGAGAACAAGTATTTGATACACTGCCGATTTTGCAGGTTTTCCCACTTACAAAACATGTAAAAGTCTGTAATTTTTATCATAGGTACTCTTCAACTGTGAGTGACGGAATCTAAAACAAAAATCCAGAAAATCACATTGTATGATTTTTAAGTAATTCATTTGCATTTTATTGCATGACATAAGTATTTGATACATCAGAAAAGCAGAACTTAATATTTGGTACAGAAACCTTTGTTTGCAATTACAGAGATCATACGTTTCCTGTAGTTCTTGACCAGGTTTGCACACACTGCAGCAGGGATTTTGGCCCACTCCTCCATACAGATCCTTCAGGTTTCGGGGCTGTCGCTGGGCAATACGGACTTTCAGCTCCCTCCAAAGATGTTCTATTGGGTTCAGGTCTGGGGACTGGCTAGGCCACTCCAGGACCTTGAGATGCTTCTTACGGAGCCACTCCTTAGTTGCCCTGGCTGTGTGTTTTGGGTCGTTGTCATGCTGGAAGACCCAGCCACGACCCATCTTCAATGCTCTTACTGAGGGAAGGAGGTTGTTGGCCAAGATCTCGCGATACATGGCCCAATCCATCCTCCCCTCAATACGGTGCAGTCGTCCTGTCCCCTTTGCAGAAAAGCATCCCCGAAGAATGATGTTTCCACCTCCATGCTTCACGGTTGGGATGGTGTTCTTGGGGTTGTACTCATCCTTCTTCTTCCTCCAAACACGGCAAGTGGAGTTTAGACCAAAAAGCTCTATTTTTGTCTTATCAGACCACATGACCTTCTCCCATTCCTCCTCTGGATCATCCAGATGGTCATTGGCAAACTTCAGACGGGCCTGGACATGCGCTGGCTTGAGCAGGGGGACCTTGCATGCACTCTAGGATTTGAATCCATGACGGCATAGTGTGATACTAATGGTTTTCTTTGAGACTGTGGTCCCAGCTATCTTCAGGTCATTGACCAGGTCCTGCCGTGTAGTTCTGGGCTGATCCCTCACCTTCCTCATGATCATTGATGCCCCACGAGGTGAGATCTTGCATGGTGCCCCAGACCGAGGGAGAATGACCGTCATCTTGAACTTCTTCCATTTTCTAATAATTGCGCCAACAGTTGTTGCCTTCTCACCAAGCTGTTTGCCTATTGTCCTGTAGCCCATCCCAGCCTTGTGCAGGTCTACAATTTTATCCCTGATGTCCTTACACAGCTCTCTGGTCTTGGCCATTGTGGAGAGGTTGGAGTCTGTTTGATTGAGTGTGTGGACAGGTGTCTTTTATACAGGTAACGAGTTCAAACAGGTGCAGTTAATACAGGTAATGAGTGGAGAACAGGAGGGCTTCTTAAAGAAAAACGAACACGTCTGTGAGAGACGGAATTCTTACTGGTTGGTAGGTGATCAAATACTTATGTCATGCAATAAAATGCAAATTAATTATTTAAAAATCATACAATGTGATTTTCTGGATTATTGTTTTAGATTCCGTCACTCACAGTTGAAGTGTACCTATGATACAAATTACAGACCTCTACATGCTTTGTAAGTAGGAAAACCTGCAAAATCGGCAGTGTATCAAATACTTGTTCTCCCCACTGTAGCTACTGACCCTCGAACTGACCCTGTACATAGATACTGACTCTGGAACTGCCCCTGTGTATAGCTACTGACCCTGTATATAGCTACTGACCCTGGAACTAACTGTGTATATAGCTACTGACCCTGGACCTGTATACAGCTTACTGACCCTGTCCCTGTATAGAGCTTACTTACTTTCTCGTGTTCTTCTTATTTCTATTTCTCGTGTGTTTTTGTTCTACTTTACTGTATTTTATAGTACTATACTGTATATTATTTTATAGTACTACTGATATTGATTACTGCATTGTTGGCATTTCACTGTACTTGTGCATGTGACAAAACTTCAAACTTAGCAATTGCATTATGCAGTACGAAAATAAATAAAAAGTATGATAATGTATGCGCTCACTACTGTACGTCGCTCTGGATAAGTGTCAGTTAAACTACAAAAAAAAGCTTTTGTATTCAGCAGTCCCTTCACGTATCTATCTCACTGTGATGTAGTAATGGATTTGCACTGCACATGCTGTTACAACACTTTAGTGACAGCATTTTTTAATGATGTTCTATACTTTCTCAATGCTTTTAGGTAACATTATCCTAACCGCAAAATTAAAAATAGGTTTTAAGCCCATGTCATGTTGAAGAAACTCCACTTCAGCCATTAAATCTGAAATCCTTTTCAAAACACTTTGTGGTTGGAATAGGTTGGGTTGTTAAACACGTGAACGCTGAAAACATCTTCCATTGACAGCTAAAGCTATTTTAATGGTAACATAGTGGTACCTTAATTACTAGGGGATTAACAATTATGAATAATTTCAGACTTGAAAAAGAGCACTTCCACTTCCTACACTGCAAGCCTGTGTTTTGAATCATTATGACAATGGTGTGAATAATGTCAAATTGTTTGACATCTCAAAATAGGATAAAAAAACACACTCCTAGTTATCACTTGGTCTCCCTTATTTCATGTGTATAAAATAGTGTCAGGCAGGGGGTTAAAGTCAACGGTGATAAGGGTAGATATGCCAGAAAAAAATCCTCTCTTGGCTGAGCTAGATTCCAAATGGAGTTGGAGAACTAGTGTTAATGGGCTTTATGTCTCTGGGGCTGTGTGGTACCAGATGTCTCTAGCTGAGGGAGACAGCCTAATTGAGACCTCTGAGATTGGGGTCCCAGAGAGTTTAGGGTGCATGGGCAGGCAAGGGCGCAGCAGCCATGGTATCACTGGAACAAGTAGGCTACCCTTGAGGGAGAAAAAATATTGAAAAAGGGCATGCAGTATTTAGCAGCTATATTACATGGTAGTGATTTCAACGACTTTTAAATGATCTCCATTATTATTTAATGCTTGAGGATGTTGAGTAGTTTTTTTCTTCCATTTCTACTCTTGACCTTCAATCTATGTAAAAAAAAATAATCTACAAATCTACAGTAGCTTTATTCATTCTACTCATTGACAAATTGACATTTGACTTTGAACTTTTAGATTCTCATTTAGTCATTTAGCAGACGCTCTTATCCAGAGTGATATATCTTGATTTTGGAAATACATTACATGTTTGTATGATTATGAAAAACAGCACTTTCCTTTTAGATATGGGGGTCCTGGACATTACAATAAAATATGCATTAATACAAATCTCTCCACATATTACCATAGATCATTTCTATGGTGATGTGAGTAAATACTGTAAGTCGATAGGTGTTTCAGCCAGTGGCAACTCGTGTTTTGAGCCCCACCTGTTTATCCCCAAAAAATGTGGGCGGGCTGTTTAGCATATTATTTTGGCATTAATACGTCTCACATATCAATTTGCAATGTAATAAAAATAAATAAATAGTAGTTAATAAAGCTGCAGCTCCAAAATGCAGGTGTTTCAGCCTAGCTCAGTGCATTCTGTGGTGGTGGGGCAGCCAGCAGAAAATACAGAATGTAGGGTTTGGTAATGTTCTCAAGTTGCGCCGTGATTGGCTGAGTGTTCTGGCTCAGTGTCCTGTCACCGCAAAATCTACATGGAGAGCTAGAAAGTTCAAGCCCACTTGGTTGCTGCCATAGATTTATATTAGATTACGTTAAATCATGTTATATCTACCGTAGCTTTGATTGCACTGATCATATCAACATCATACTTCCAAAATCTTAGCTAGCAAGCTAGACAAGCAGTCATCATCATGAATCAAGACGACAATCTACTGGCAAATCCTTTTCAATCCTTGACATAATAAGATATATTAAAACGTGTCGGTGCTCATCGGCCACTGGACATGAACATTAAACAACAAGTTGGAAATCTCAAATTCAACAATGAGTGGATTGGAAGGAATCAGTGGCTAACTGCAAGCGTTGCAAAGCAATTACCATTTTGCTTCCCCTGCCTGCTGTTCGGTGGAGAGGGTGTGTGGTCCAAGTCTGGGTTTAACGGTCTCTTTTCCAAGCTTAAAAGAATAGACATTAATACGCAATATCATGGTTGAATACATTGGCCATGCTGCATGCATAAAAAAAATATATGTTTTGAGTTTGCCCCACCAAGATTAACATTCTAAAATCACCACTGGTTTCAGTTGCCTTTTTGTCCAATGGAAGTCCAATGGAATCGTATCTTCAGCTTTTTACAGGGTTTGCAATCTGAAGACAGTGAAATGAGAGATGCTTCTCCTCAGCAAGGCTGTTCTGAGGAGCTCTACCACGTATCGCACCCTTTGGAATTGAGCGGATCCAACAAAATGCCATGAATGTTTTATTTTGTAACTCTATTGTCTGGTCTCTTTTCATCAGAAGCTGCATTTCTGTTTGATGTTCTTCACTGCCAACTTCCGATTCCTCCTCCTACTACTTTACCATCTCTCCCATTCTTATGGAAATAGGAGGAATAATCGGAGCGGCATTGACCTGTTTTGTTGGGTGTGGAAGCTTTCAAAGCCTGTGTCAAGGAGAGCGGTCACAATCCATGCCTAATATTTAGCAGAATTAGTCACTCACTCTGTGACCTAGTGAAGATGATGGACTCCCTTTCCTTTCTCTGAAATACCACTTCTGTTTCCCACATTATGCAGGTGAATGACAGCTGCCATTCCCGGTGGGACCCACAACCAGCCTGTTGACAGAACTCGGAGCAGCTCTGATAATATAGGGCGATGATATAGGGGGATGATGTGTGCGTTACCGTATCAGCATTTTTTTTTTTTTTTTTAGCAGATACAGTATTCTCAAAGGGATGTATTATTTGACTCGGGGCAAAGTATTATTTACAGAAACATATATTTCACCTGACAAAATGAATAAAATGATTCCACCGAGATAGACAAAGAGTATTGCTGTTAGATTTCTCTTGATCTTGACTTCACCTTTTCATATCAGTTTGGAATTGTTCCTAATGTCCCTTCGCCCTACAGTAAGAGCTATTTCCTATCTGGTTAGCTGGTGAATGAGGCTGCAGCTCCCTTGCCGGCAAATACATCACTTGTATAAGAAGTGATCAATTGGAGAGGAAAGGGCTGATACAACACCGTTGAATATTTCGGGGCCTGTAATTTGATTCAGTGAATTATTCATGGGTGGCCCTGTAATGAATGTAAAAAGAGTTTCCCTATCATTCATAATCTCCAGGGCTGCAGTAATGTGACTCCCTTGCTTTGGGCACTTAGTGGCGTTTCCAAAAGCCTGCTGCTGGATACCTGAGCATGTAAGGAAGGGGTGGAACTAGATACATTTTTGTGAATGCTGAAGGAGAGGCTTCAAATGTTAACACCTTAGATACAATGGCTGAGGGTTATGGGAAATATAGGAAAAACCCTGTGCTCAGCGTGAGGATTTTTGATCAAGAATAGAATAAGATGTTGGATATGATAAGGATATGTCTGAATAGATGGATATCTGAGTGTATCTGTCTGGTTTGCTATTGTACAATCTGGTACTGAGACTAGGCTGTGTTCCATTTCACATCATTAACATACTGTAGAGCGGTTACTGAAAGTTACTGGCAAAGCCGTAAGTCGCTCTGGATAAGACCGTCTGCTAAATGACTAAAATGTACATGTAAAATGTAGCTGTTGATGAGAAAGTGTCGAGACTAAAAGTAAAATCTAAGAATTCATACTTGCCTTTAAACTTTTCATTGTGCTAAAGATACACCCCCGGACAAAATGTTGGAATATTACTCATTCAAGGGTTTTTCTTTATTTGCACTATTTTTTACATTGTAGAATAAAAGTGAAGACATCAAAACTATGACATAACACATATGGAATCATGTAGTAACCAAAAAAGGGTTAAACAAATCAAAATATTTTCTTCAAATTCACTTTTTTGGTTACTACATGATTCCATGTGTTATTTCATAGTTTTGATGTCTTCACTTTTATTCTACAATGTAAAACATTTTGGAAATAAAGAAAAACCCTTGAATGAGTAATATTCCAAACTTGTGTGTATGCCTGTGTGTGCTCATTATCACCTTTGTCATTGAGTAAGATACAGTAGGCTACAATGTGCAAGAAAACAAACTGTGAAAAATAGTGTGTGTCTTAAGCAACTCACTGGAAACAATGGCATGAACCCGATTACCTGAATTTGACTTGCGCTGTCACCCCTTAAAATAGAAAAGCCATTAGTCTTGAGAAGCATAACACCACACTCCAACACACTTCCTCTTAGCTCAACGGAATATATATATATAAATATAGCACCCAACTGGGAACAGCATACCATATCCATTCCCCATTGGAAGCAGAGAGTGGCAGGATTATGCATAGTAATCAGTAATAAAGAATTGCCTTGTATTGTTCCCTTCCTCATTACTCTCCAATTGGACATAGCCATTCAGGTAGAATGAGATCTTGAATATCACTGCTACTGCTTATATTTATTGGTCTTTTTCATGTTAGAAATATAATGCAGGGCTATAAGCCAAGTCTCTCTCTCTCTCTCTCTCTCTCTCTCTCTCTCTGAATTCATTCTCACCAGTTGGATTACATTTAGCCTATTACATTTAGCCATTTCAACAGCAACTTGCTCAATGATCCTTTCTAAGACTCTTGTGAAATTGCTAGTAGTTTGCTTCTCCCTGCCTTTTTTTCTGATGTTACACTATAGAGTATGCAGAGTGCTTTTTATTAAGGCCACTGCAAGCGGGGCTCTCTCCACCTGCAGAAACAATCAGTCTTTTTGTGATAGCTTTGCTTGTGTCTGCCATGCTGGAAACCAAATTACAATGAGTAAATGGCCTCTGTGGTGCAAGCACAGGAATTCAGGTCAATGTGATTGGTGTGCGTGCGTGCGCGTGTGCGTGTTTGTGTTTGTGTGTGTGTCACACCAATGCCTCTTATAAATGGTGATACCCCTGAAGCAGATGCCACTTTTACAAAACATCTTTATAGCATTATACCACTACACAACACTGTAGAAAAGTTCAAAGCAGTCCATTTATTGGCCGGTATTTAATTTAACTGAATAATATTCAGCACTGCATATTCTTACAGAGGAAATGCAATAATGCATATTTCCAGGCAAACAAACTATGATCTAGGGTCGATCAAATCTTTATCACTATTTGACGTCCAGTCATCCTTTTCTTCAGGAATTCAAGGACAATCCTTGAATCCTGCTGTGGTGGACTGCTGCCGTCACTGGTGCCATAATTGTGCAGAGCCTTGAAGGGGTAGGGCACGAAGCAATGTTCTCTGTGATCAGGGCTGCACACTGTGTTACAGACAGATAGCAGTAGCAAGGCACAGAGCTTCCCCAACTCCCACCATTTCAGTGGCTCCTGCACAGCTTCATATCTCTCTCTCTCTCTCTCTCTCTCTCTCTCTCTCTCTCTCTCTCTCTCTCTCTCTCCTCTCTCTCTCTCCTCTCTCTCTCTCTCTCTCTCTCTCTCTCAGCTCCTGGGGAAGTGTAGGGCTCTCTCCAGTTACTCTGTGAGTACTCAATCAGTGGGAAACATGGTTGTCAGTGGAGCTGGTGATTTATTGCTTAGTGTAAATGAGTGCGACTTTGGGTGTTATTTCTGGTACAGTAGCTGCAGCTACTGTAATCCCATTTTCTATGTGATGTGTATACTGTACTGTGTGTGTGTGTGTGCATGTTTGTGCGTTTATACCCACTTTACAGAATTTTGTGAATTTTCAACGTACAGCAACTGGTGCTGTCCATGGTGCTGATCTGTGTTAGTTACATTATGTGATGGCACTTATTGTCTTATCACCGTGTCTGCATTTTGAGCTCTGTAAGGACTAGTAGGAATTGTTTACTTCAATTGTGTGCATGACTACAGTCCAGATAATCAGAATCTTACTATGTTCTTCCTCTATACCACTCTGTCTGAAGAAGCTCTCGTCACCTCCATGACAACAACCATTTTTCTAATAACAGGATCATTCTTTACTTTACTTACCATTATGCGCCGTGGCTTTTCATAACCCATAAAAGTAAAACATATATACTGTATATATTGGATAGTGATTTAAGCATATGAGTGAATTACTGAGTTACTGTATACTGTAAGTTTTATCTCAATCTCTTCATTCAAAGACTCAATCATGGACACTCTTACTGACAGTTGTGGCTGCTTTGCGTGACGTATTGTCATCTCTACCTTCTTGCCCTTTGTGCTGTTGTCTGTGCCCAATAATGTTTGTACCCTGTTTTGTGCTGCTA
Source organism: Thymallus thymallus (assembly GCA_023634145.1). Classification (NCBI taxonomy): domain Eukaryota; kingdom Metazoa; phylum Chordata; class Actinopteri; order Salmoniformes; family Salmonidae; genus Thymallus; species Thymallus thymallus. The sequence goes on from CM042409.1 coordinate 11,447,148, forward strand.
CCATGTTGTTGTCATGTTACGTTGCTACCATGCTGTGTTGTCATGTGTTGCTGCCTTGCTATGTTGTTGTCTTAGGTATCTCTTTTGGTAGTGTTGTTTTGTCTCTCTTTTCGTGATGTGTGTTTGGTCCTATATTTATATTTTATTTATTTATATTTTTAATCCCCCCCCCGTCCCTGCAGGGGGTATTTTGCATTTTGGTAGGCTGTCATTGTAAATAAGAATTTGTTCTTAACTGACTTGCCTAGTTAAATAAAGGTTAAATAAATAAAAAGTTCAGACGGTAAAGATTCATCTGTGGGTTAATTTGAGGTCTATCTATTTATATAAAGGATTTCTCTTTAGAGCTATCTTCACTCCCTCCTTCACTCTTCGTTGCCTGTTGACTCTGTGAACTCACTGTAGTGTTCTTGTGAATACTGAAAAGCAAGACTGGAAGTAAGTAGATTTTACTCGTCAATATTCTCCTCTCCTCTAGCTAGCAACATATTTACCCATTAGCCGGTGGATGTTGATTGACATCTAGCCACCATAGTGTTGCCTAGCTCCTGCTCCCCCATGACTGGATATGGGTCGACGGTAATCTGAGATCAAGAAGATTACAGGAATGTTTTGGAAAGGTGAGCTTTGATATGATTAGGATTTAAATGGAAGGGGATGGACAAGATTTAATTCAGTCTGTACCACCGGTATAATATTTCATAGCAATAATGAAGGTCTGTCCATTCCATTCTCTCCCCTCCTCTACATTGCAATTTCACTGAGAAATGGTTTAGTCCAGCCTGGTCCAGATGCTCTATGCCATGATTAACCCAAACAAAATGAGGCCTTTCAAACCCAGGGTGTGTGATTCTGTAAACTGGTCTTATTAAAAGGGCTACGCTCAAAAAGCATGACTTAATTACCTCTGGCTGGGCTGCTGATGTACATTTTCAGTGGTCATGTGTTTATCTCAGTACTCATGAACTAATGAAGTGGAACACTGCTCACCAGAGTTCAACTGCATCCTCTTCTCAGTTCCACCTAGTTTACATATCCCACTAGGGGATGCTGCTCATCAGTAATGAACCTTAAACCAACCAATACATCAGACTAGAATCCTGCCGTGTCAATACCCATACCTCATTGAATCATTTCTCTCCAGCTAGCTATCTTAATATTGGAGGCCATTGAGGGAGAAGAGGCTCATTATCTATGCCACAGTGTTATTAGGGATTATCCCTGACAGATAGTTTCCCTTGCAGGCACCATTAGCTCAGATTCATCCTACTTGGTATTTCCAACACCTGCGACCACCATCCGCTGGGCACAATAATTATTACTGTTGTATTTTTCTTGGGTATATAAATTAATCATGGAGTTCATGAGCAACAATATTTTATTTCTGGACTGTGACCAAGAAACACATCCTCCCCAAGGATGCCCAGGACCTAAGCATCATTAAAACGGAGCTGTGCTATCTGACAGAGGAAGAGCGCCAGCTCTCTCAGTCGTACATTATGCTTACGGGAATCTAGTCTCTGCATCTTGACGCTGAGCATAATCATAGCTGCGATCCATGAGGCAAATGCATACAGCTCCATAAGTTTGACTTTGAGTGCCAGGGGGAGAGGACGTGCTACAGTGAGGAGACAAAAGAAAGTTGATCAGCTTGAAAATGGAACTGGACAGCTGACTAGAGCGAACATCAATTAGCATCGATCATCTGGCAGGGAAGGGATACTAATGACTTTAGGCTTCAGGGCCTTGTTAGACAACCTCAGCAATAGGCTGCAATGGTTCACCTTCCCTCGCAATCCCATAAAATAGCTATAATTCCTCAGTGAGCGTAGTCGCCATAGGAATGGCTAGATTAATGCCACTACTCATCTACTACACAATTCATATCCATGTACAGTAACACGTTTGGCTGGATCCTAAAGTGCTTTACAGTGTGTGTTGGGTTTAAATCAACTCATCCACTAAAATGTGCACCACCTGTCTGGTGATGCAGGGAAAATAATGATCACTACCGGATGCAGCAGTTCTTGGAGTTGGAAAATGTGAGGAGTCATTCCAGCCGTTCTAAACTGAGGGATGATTGGATGGCCAGAATATTATGATCAGGGATTTAGTCATGATACAGTATTTAAGCCCCTGACTCTACATCATTATAGTAGGATGTACAGTACTTGGACCAAAAGGAAGAGTGCCTCCTCTTGACCAATGTACATCACTACTGTCAGTGAATTTGCTGCACCTTATCTCACCCCCTGAATTTAAATCACATTGATTGTGAATGACTCACTATAGTAACTGGCATGTATCATTTATTGATCACAAATAGGAGTTTTGGGTAGTTGGCTGGCAAATATTCCTGGCAGGTTCAGAGAGTTACAAATTTCACACAAACTTAACATAAAATGGTACATATACCCCCACCAAAGACTGGAGATTGATGGTATTGCAGACTGGTATTGCAATGGATAGGGGGAAAAGTCAGTACATTTAACAATTCCATGATAGTTCAAATGGATCAAATATGAGTTCCTTCTGTTGTTAGATGTACAGTGGGGCAAAAAAGTATTTAGTCAGCCACCAATTGTGCAAGTTCTCCCACTTCAAAAGATGAGAGAGGCCTGTAATTTTCATCATAGGTACACTTCAACTATGAGAGAAAATTAGAAAAAAAAAATCAAGAAAATCACATTTTTAATGAATTTATTTGCAAATTATGGTGGAAATAAGTATTTAGTCAATAACAAAAGTTTATCTCAATACTTTGTTATATACCCTTTGTTGGCAATGACAGAGGTCAAACGTTTTCTGTAAGTCTTCACAAGGTTTTCACACACTGTTGCTGGTATTTTGGGCATTAATATGGAATTGGTCCCCTCTTTGCTGTTATAGCACCCTACACTCTTCTGGGTAGGTCTTCCAGTAGATGTTGGAACATGTTGCTGCGGGGACTTACTTCCATCAGACACAAGAGTATTATTGAGGTCTGCGCTGATGTTGGGCGATTAGGCCTGGCTCGCAGTCGACGTTCCAATTCATCCCAAAGGTGTTTGATGTGGTTGAGGTCAGGGCTCTGTGCAGGCCAGTCATGTTCTTCCACACCGATCTTGACAAACTATTTCTGTATGGACCTCGCTTTGTGCACAGGGTCATTGAGATTGCATGACTGTGTGCTTGATTTGATATACCTATCAGCAACGGGTGTGGCTGAAATAGCAGAGTACAATAATTTGAAGGGGTGTCCACATACTTTTGAATATATAGTGCACATTCACATTCCTTCAAACTCCACATATGCTGCTGCTACCCTCTATTTATTATCTACTGTATGCCTAGTCACTTTACCCCTACCTACATGTACATATTACCTCAATTACCTTGACTAACCCGTACCCCTGAACTTTGACTTGGTACCGGTACCGCTTGTATATAGCTTTGTTATTGTTGTTTTTTTATTGTCTAACTTATTTTCCTTTAGTTTATTTAGCAAACAGGCTTTCAAAGTGCTTGTTAGAAATCCCAATTGCCATCATCACAGTTACATCCTCAGAAAGCATGAGCTTCTCAGTTTGGAAAATCTTGTGCAATACACCGACGCATGTCTTGTATTCAAGATCCTAAATGGCCATGGCAGCAGATCCACAAGGTCTGCCATGAGAGGTGACTGTATAGTTCCCTTAAGGAAAATCACCTTTAGTCAATCTGCTTTCTCTGTGAGAGCTTCCCATGTCTGGAACACACTGCCATTAGACAGACACTCCTAACTGCACCACCTATTGCACCTTCACAAAAAACATAAAGATATGGCCAGGGACGTCACTAGAGATTCATGGATAGGGGGGCAAGCCTCTTTTAGGGGGGTCTTGGCATACTCTCCCAGGATTTTATTTTTTTAAGCCCCCAAAACATCTTTTCATCATGTATTTTTAGAGTAACAACGGGTGTAAAATCTATCAAAATAAAGTTATTTTTGGTCAAGGTCGGCTAAAAGTATACCTGTCTCATAGTTTGTGTTAGACTGATCGAATATGACTTACTTAAATTCTATCCAAATAAAGAAATTAAAGTCTGTCCCTATCCATCCAACACCAACAAAAGGCACAAAAATGGCTGTACTATGTAGCCAAAATAGATTTTATTTTGAGAGAGAGAGAGAGAGATCTGGCTAAGAGATCTGGCTAGGATCTGGCTAAAAATACTTGAATCAGTTATAGAACCCATTGCCCTTTATGGTTGTGAGGTCTGGGGTCCGCTCACCAACCAAGAATTCACAAAATGGGACAAACACCAAATTGAGACTCTGCATGCAGAATTCTGCAAAAATATTCTCAGTGTACAATGTAAAACACCAAATAATGCATGCAGAGCAGAATTAGGATGATACCCGCTTATTATCAAAATCCAGAAAAGAGCTAAATTCTACAACCACCTAAAAGGAAGTGATTCCCAAACCTTCCATAACAAAGCCATCACCTACAGAGAGAGGAACCTGGAGAAGAGTCCCCTAAGCAAGCTGGTCCTGGGGCTCTGTTCACAAACACTAACAGACCCCACAGAGCCCCAGGACAACAACACAATTAGACCCAACCTGATCATGAGAAAACAAAATGATAATTACTTGACACATTGGAAAGAATTAACAAAAAAACAAAGCAAACTAGAATGCTATTTGGCCCTAAACAGAGAGTACACAGTGGCAGAAAGGAAAGCTTTGACTATGTACAGACTGAGTGAGCATAGCCTTGCTATTGAGAAAGGCCGCCGTAGGCAGACCTGGCTCTCAAGAGAAGACAGGCTATGTGCACACTGCCCAAAAAAAGAGGTGGAAACTGAGCTGCACTTCCTAACCTCCTGCCAAATGTATGACCATATTAGAGACATATTTCTCTCAGATTACACAGATCCACAAAGAATTTGAAAACAAATACAATTTTGATAAACTCCCATATCTACTGGGTGAAATACCACAGTGTGCCATCACAGAAGCAAGATGTGTGACCTGTTACCACAAGAAAAGGGCAACCAGTGAAGAACAAATACCATTGTAAATACAACCCATATTTATGTTTTTTTATTTTCCCTTTTAAACTTTAACCATTTGCACATAGTTGCAACACTGTATATATACAGTTGAAGTCAGAAGTTTACATACACTTAGGTTGAACTCAATCCTATAGAACATTTGTGGGCAGCACTGAAAAAGTGTGTGCAAGCAAGGCCTACAAACCTGACGCAGTTACACCAGTTCTGTCAGGAGGAATGGGCCAAAATTCACCCAACTTATTGTGGGAAGTTTGTGGAAGGCTAGCTGAAACGTTTGACCCAAGTTAAACAATTTAAAGGCAATGCTACCAAATACTAATTGAGTGTATGTAAACTTCTGACCCACTGGGAATGTGATGAAAGAAATAAAAGCTGAAATGAATCATTCTCTCTACTATTATTCTGACATTTCACATTCTTAAAATAAAGTGGTGATCCTAACTGACCTAAGACAGGGAATTTTTACTAGGATTAAATGTTAGGAATTGTGAAAAATTAAGTTTAAATGTATTTGGCTAAGGTGTATGTAAACTTCCAACTTCAACTGTACATAATATGACAATTGAAATGTCTTTATTCTTTTGGATCTTCTGCGAGTGTAATGTTTACTGTTAATTTCACTACTTCGGCAATGTTTCCCATGCCGAGAGAGAGAGTGAGAGAAGACATGCAGATCATATTATACCATTAGAAAAAAATCTTTATTTAAGTTTCACCCTTTTGTTAATTGTTGCTCAAAATTAACCCAATAATTCAGACACATTGAACATCTTAAACAGTATCATCCACAATGGGGCAAAACTACATTCAACTAATGAGCTAAATAAAATAAAAACGGAAAAATAATTAGGAATAAAATCGGATAAAAAAAGTAAGATCCCAAACAAATATTACAATCTATATTACAGAAGCCTCTCTTTCTGCATGACCCTTTACGATATCATGAACATCATTTATTTATACCTAACAAAAGTAAGACATATGCTGTAAAAAAGCTTAGTCTACTCACTTTTTTTTTTTTAAATCACTAACCTTCATCAGACATGTTCCCCTGTCAGCCTCCAGCTTCTTTCCCTCATTCTTGTCTACTGTGTTTTGGCATGTATTGTTATTAAACTCATATTTACAATAACTCAAGGCTTAATAGGTGATTCATCAGTTTAAATTAATTGGTTTGTTTGAACTGGTAAAATCTTCATTTCTCACCGGATTGGCCTTCCTGCAGAGCTGCTGGCACTGCCTCTCTTGACGAATATCCGTATATCCACCTAAAGTTAGTCGTTAACTAGCCTACAGTTGAAAAATTGAGGATAATACAATGAATGACATTGTGATCAACAGTGTCACCTTTTCTACACATGACCTACTGATATTTTCTACACATGACCTACTGATAATTGTTTTTCAATGGCCTACTGAATGAAAGCAATGGAGTATGAAAAGATATGTGCATGATGTTACGTCATCTGTCTCATTTATAGCCTAGAATATAGTAAAACTACATTAAATACAACGTTAATTAAATATCGCCACATAACTTATGTCGAATTGAAAAGACAACGTCACCGTCAGTTACACTATAACTTACAGACAGCCTCACATAAAAACATATTGGTTAACAAAGCTTTGAATATGACCAAAGCATATAGTAGTGAATACTCTCTCTCTCTCTCTGTTCTAACTTACCACCAATTCATATCGTAGCCTATCTGCATGAATCCGTCCTGCCAGAGGCTTTTCCTGTCCGT